>CABFWO010001438.1:81760-175525 GCA_902155825.1 Timema genevievae | reverse complement strand
CTTGTAGTTGTTCCTGTACCTCCTTTACCCTCCACCTCCCCTCCATACCATCAAGTCATCAGAAAATATAATGTCTTTCATTCTTTCCTCTGCAAGTTTTCCTGTCACATTGTTCATGACCATTTACATTATCATGACAAATAGTAATGGTGAAAGGGTACTCCCCTGCTTCACTCAATTGTTTACTTAACTATCATTCCCAAATCCGTTCATGGTTAAAAATAAATTTACTTTTAGGGTTCTGATGGCTTAAAAATAAATTCTAATTTTTTTTATTGTATCGGTTATTGTTACGGTTCAACTCTATGATCTTAAGTTTAGCTTGATTTCTAGATGAAGCTACTTTAAAAACGTATTCTAAATGGGTATCTTGAAATATTGTTTACATAACATTATTTTCCTATCCTTTAAAAATGAAAACATGATTTGTACATACATTTTACTTTTTTTATTAGTTTTTAATAGAATTTATCATATTTGTCAAAAGTGAGAGTTGCAGATCACATTACTTGACGTATGAATATGTAAAATTAGTTCAAGTAACTTTTTCTAGCTGTTAGATACGTTCATTATTAAGAAAATTGGCCTATAGACTAACTTCATTAATACATACAAACATCAAAATTAACTTAAAAATATTGTTTTTAGTTTCGTATGAAACACACTTAAGAAATAAACTCAGAAATAAAATTAAACAGGCTTAGTAATTATTGTTTACATCGCCTTACTGGCTAAACGAGATATTTAGAAACAAAGATGAAAATAAAAAAAACAATTTTATTCATTTCTTATAAAAACTGGAAAATATTTAAACCTCCTGACAGTATATTTGTGATACATTCAGCGTTAAATAAAATCAGTATCACCTTGTGACTATCTATGGTATCTTGAAAATTAGGAGTGGTAGATTTGTATTCGGGTCGAAATATAAACCAGATGATTGATAGAGAATATACTCTCCAAGAAACTCAAGGATAAAAATGTGGGTGAAAAGGACGATCAGCTCTTTTCGGACCGGTCTAGATCGTTAGAGAAATATTTTGAAAGACGCCATCCAGTGAGGGCATGTCATGAATAATGCAAGATTCTCTATATTTTTTTTCCCCTTCCTATTTCTCCTTCTCCTTTCACGGTCGTGTACATAAACGACCTCTAGAGCTACTGTCATACGTTCAGTTCGCTTTCCTTAACTCGTCCGTCCTTTTAAAGAATTTAGTCCAGTTGCGGGAACTGGGTGGAAATGTCCCGAAAGTGGGCTTATTACGCCCAAGTGGTAGAGAATGGGTTTAGTACTATGATAACGTATAGTTTAGTAGTGAATAGTCCCCCCATCGATGGTCGAATAGTCTAAGACATCACTCACACAACATAATGGACTGTTAGTGACAGGGAGATCAGTCCCGGTCGGGTTTACTAAGGGTATAACTTTCCTGATTATTTTTTAAGCACTACTTCATTCGGGTTATATTCCTATACACAAATTACTCTACTGTGATAGGGATTAATAAGGATTAGCTTAGAGGAAACGTACCAGCATATGCATGGAGGTAGAGTTGAAAACCATTTATAAATGCATCCTCAGTCAATCCGACCGGGATCGAACATCATATTTCTTTGTCATTGGCAGTCTAGTCTATTGCGAGAGTGACGCCTAAGACCATTCGACCACAGAAACGGGTAATAAATGTTTAATATACACATTCAGTTTCTACGTATAACGTGATACACAATGAGAACGAACTAACAAAATGTAAAGGTCATGGATACAGGATGTAACATAATAGACACACCACATGGAGGCGAATTAGCGTCGAGTGTAATTATTAACCTCCGGCTAATATTTCTCTCATGGCATGCGCGCCCTATTTAAAATAAAATAAATATATTATATTTGTGAATTAGTACCGGGAGCGCTCGTGTCAGACACAAATATTAATTTATCTCAACAGTTAGTGCAAGAAGGACTTATAGCCACCAGCAAAGCATCAGTAAAGTATTAGCGAGCTGTCACTTTTAATACCATAGCAATAACGGTTAAACCTAGGGGGGTGAGGGGGTGAGGTGGGTAGTACTATAATAAGTCCACCCGCATTAAGGCAGAAGAAAAAAGTATTAATGAAAGTGACAGATCACATGTGGAAAACTACCATAACCGATATCGGGGATCTCCATCAACGTAGATATATACGAGTCTAACGCCTTGATCCACGTGATTAAAGCTGGGAATCGTTTTAAAGCAAACTTCAAATATCTTATAAGATAAAAAACTTCAAATATCTTATAAGATAAAACTATCAGTTTCTAGCTATATGCTAGCCAGCGTGATGGATTCTTAATGGAGCGTCTTAGTTTCTAAACCTTATCTTACAAAATGAGATTTGAAACAATTTACAAATAAGTGGTACGACACAATCGCACGTACTTTCTCATATTTTTTATTAAAGCTTCAAAGGAAATGTTCAAAAATAGTTTGTTAATAAACTACCTTTAAATAAATTCCAAAACACAATAAACACACTTCCTATATATCTTCAAACAAATTGTTCAAATATTGAAAAAATTAATTAAATTTTCAGAAATAAGTTAATTTCAAACGACCACACAAATAAAGTTTAATTTGTAAAAATCAACGTATTGTCACCTGTTGTTATTTTTCATGAAAAACTTATTTTGAACTAAATCTTCTAGACAATTTCTAAAAATTTCAAATTTTCTAAAATCTGTCGCAAGTGAACTATAATTAAATTAATTTATTTTAGGGCTTATAGCCAAAACATAAAGTAAAGATAATATTTATTTTAGGGAAAATGTAGATACATTATTATTTAGCGTGTACAATTGCCCACCGATACCAATTTTGAACAAAATTGTTAAAACTATTTGAAAAAATCAAAAATAATAAAATTTTACATAAATCATTCACCCGTATGCTACTATAAAATAAATATTTTGAAAATATTAATTATGTTTAGTGTAAACAACTAAGATATTCATCTATTTTAATCCAAATCACTGGAGAATTTACCGGTATACTATCATTAAACAAATTTACTTCCAAATGCAAGTATGCAGATTTATTTATCATATAAAACACTCCCAGGTTATACAATCTAAACAAAATTGTTGTAGCGATTTTAAAATTATTTTGAATTTTCAAAAATCACTACACTTTAACTAATTTTTAACCAAGATACCAGTGTCCTATACAGTTTTATTTAGGAGATCAACCACTTCCTAAATATACATTTCAAACAAAATTGTTAGAATAATTTTAGAAACATTTGGAATTAAAAAAAAATCACTCAACAGTAAGCTATCCTTAATTTGAAGGCTGTGGTCAAAATAAAATAAAATTAAAATCTCCTGAGTTACAGTCATATAAAATCTAAAATTCACTTATAAACCAAATCTATTAAAAAGAGTTTTAGATCCAAAGCCATGGACACACAGACAAACAAGAAGACAGACAGTATTATAAACTTCACTTTTTTTCAGCTCGGATACATATAGAAAGTTAATATTTATCATTATATCGGGGTTGAAAATTTTCACGATTGCAATACTTTTCCTTAATATGAGAAAGTAAAAATGTATTTTTTTTTAAATCAGTCATGCCAGAATGTTTATATGAAAAAATATTCATACTATACAAACTAAACAAATATTTATATATTTTTTTAAAACTTACCAAAACGGCTATTCACGTTGAACCATTGAACCATAGTTGTAGCCATTTTTAGAATATTTAAAAATTTCTAAAAATTAGTTTTCAGCAAATTAACCTTAAACGAATTCATACCTAAAAAATAACTAAATCGTGCATTTATCATGTCAAATACTCCCAAGATACCCACTTGAAACCAAACAGTTAGTGCCATTTCTAATATATGCAAGTTTTTGTAAATCCGCCATCAGTAAACTACCTATAAATAAATTTTTACTCCTAAAACAAGTATTGTGTTACTGTCAGGTAAAATACTCGTAAACTACCCATTTTTGAACCAAATCAGAAGTGGCATTTTAAAAATATTTCACATTAAAAAAAATCAGTGATCAGTATGTACCATTTTTACTCCAAAAATAAATAGTCTTATTTGTCATAACACACAATCCCAAGATTTATATTTTAAACAAAATCGTTATAGCAATTTTCGGAATATTTCGAATTTACAAAAATGTCTTCTCGGTAAAAAAAAAGCCTTCAACGAAGTTTTGGCTTAAAATCAATGATACAATACTATTTTTCATTTCAAACAAATCCTAGATATGTATTTTAAACAAATACTTTAAAGTCATTTTCAAAAAATTTTGAATTCAAAATATCATTCATCAGTAAATTACTCTTAATTTGAGGGCTGATGTCAAAATAAATAAAACTTCCAGAGAGACAAGACAGAAATGTAAAATCCACTTCTTTGGCTTCGGGTTCACTTTAAAACGTAGAGATTCATCATAATCGATAGAGATAGATTTTTCTACGATTACAATACTTTCTCTTTATATAAGAAAGTAAAAATACAAACGTTTTGTTGCGGTAAAAAAGATGGCATTTTACTATGTTATCTGTGTGATTTTATAGGTATTAATAAAATCTAAAGTGACAGCTGTTGATTACATCATTTGATTTGGTCGAGGTGGCTGCCTTAAAATGTTACAAACTCAGCAAGAGTCCAATATTCCAAGGAAGGGTTTAATCTGATAGCTAAAAAAATGTCTAGATATATTTTCACGTTATTGTAATATGTTAGGTATCTGTAGTATTCACATTTTATATATATTATATCAATACTTATATAGTAAAAGTAAAAAAATGTAAATGATATTTTAGCAGAGGAAAAGGGTATTTCTATTTTCTGCCAATACTTTAATACGAAAATTGGTCTGTATACTAATCCATAGCACTGGATTCTGGGATAGATTTAAATTATCAGGTTTATTTTCTCATTTGGATAAATATGACATGACACAGCCTTTAATATTATATTTTGAACTGAAAGTATTTGGGTTCGATTGGAGATTAATAAGCGCCATAAACTTCCCGCTCAAGTTTTTTAACACAAAACAATGACAAAATAATGTTTTAAATGTTGATTAGTATTTAAATCTAATACTTAGTGGACCTGAGATTCAAATGACATAATATTTTAAAAAAACTTATTTTTTAAAGATAAAATAAATTCATTTCTTATAATATAGTTGAAAAATAATTTAAACTTTATAATTGGATGAGATTTATCTATATTATTACTAACAAACATATCATGTCAGAACTAACATGCTTTACATAAACGGTTTGGGGCAGTAACTTACTATGTGACAGTATAATAATTTCGATATTTTAATACATTAACTGTCATAATTAATGATCAATTATTCATAAGCATAAACAATTTTTTCTCGCCTCATTTGAGACAAGTAAAATAATTAATTATATATTATTTACAACTATTTAATTTGAGGTGACATAGAACATTATTATCCCAACCCTTTCATATCTAAAGTATTGTTAAAATAAACCACGTGACTGAATAATTTATAATACAATACTAGTGATGTAGCTGTAAAATATCCCGCAATTTGAAAAGGTTCCCATTCATAGCAGAAAGCTGTATTCATTCGCTTGATCTGTCCATGTGTACCAATCTGTCTATAGCTTTTGATCTTATCGGCGGCTTTCCATCAATCGCAGGCACCCGCCTTGACACGTCCAATTTTGCTATCGGCTTATGATTGCCAGGGATGTTAAAAAATTTATTTTTTAAAATACTATTTTGGACCAATATGAAGTTCAAAATCAACAATAAAGTTAATAACTGCCATTGTGAATTAAATGATGTTTAGGAGAAACATATAGTCAAGAAATGTATAGACCTAATTATACTAATTTTTATTTGAAATACTATATTATTTGAGAAGGTTTGATACAGAAGATGATTTTAACCTTCCTTTTGCACAGAATGTTCCACTATTGCCATCATAAGAGGAGACTAAAAAGCTCGATGGATAATTGATAAAAAAAATTAGCAGAAAATGACGTATGATCTTCTTATTAAAAATAAAGAGAAAAAACCCCCATTTAAAAACTGTTCCATGAAAGGTTTTACACAATCAAAATATTTATCAAAGGCATGTAAATTAATTTATATAATAGATCTCAATCAATCAATCATAGCCAAGGAACTTTAACGTAAAACCATGAAAAAAATATGGTATAGCTCAAAATTTGGATTTCGCTCCTATTTGGCATGCTTAACAACATATTGAAACTCCCCTAAAATCCCATGTGTGCTTCCCTGTTTTTTAGAGCAAAAGTAGCGCAAGTGCCAAAATTCCGACTTTTTTTGTTTATAACTATATGGTTCGGTTTCCTTTTGTTAAATACAGAGGATGATGGCTAATTTGCACAGATAAGATATCATAGCTGTATTAAAGGTAAGTTAAATGGGGAAATTACCTAATTTCGGGCATAAACAACGCAGGTTGCCGCTAAACTTTGATAATATTTTCAGTAACTTTCGAGTTGTAACAAAAACCATTTCCCTAATTGGTTTTACTGTACACGAACATAAATGAACACAACTTCAAATAAACATATCATAAATATTTTTGAAGGACACCTACTTTTTAACCAAAAAAAGGGCAGTAAATTACTTAATATTCCCGTAACCCTGAGTTATTGTGAATTCTAATCGTAAAGTGTTTGGTTGGGTGTCTTGAACTGCGATGATAAATCAAGTTATAATTTGTAAAATGCAAAACAATATGTTGGAAATGACTTTAATAATACTTTAAAAATTGTCCATCCAAGTTTCACAGTCCAATCCTCAAAACTATCTTCATCCTCCTCGTCTAGTACAAATGAATAACTTGATGTATTCATGCAGGTGGTTTCATAACACTGGCCCAACATGATGGAGCATAACAGACCAGCGCGTCTGCACTCGCATTACTGTGTTGCACAGTCACCCCTGAAGTTACAAAAGATTATGTGCAGAATGTTCTCTGGTGCAGGAGGCAAGTTTGTTGGCACTGGAAGAATAGGGTCACCGGAGATTCTCCATCCCCAATCAGTGGCATTCAGTGATCGTCCTAGCCATTCTTGCATCTAAAAAATTACATTTGTAGAGGAAAAAAGTGAGTACTTTATAATATGTGGCATATGAAGAGCTATCGTAAGTTGTTAGTGATTAAAATTCTACCTTCTAAATTATTTTCTCATCCGGAGATATGTCATGAGACTGTGTTGATAAGTTGCAGCACTTGTTGCAGGAAGATTGGCAAACTCAAAGGAAGATGTAACCTTTAGACCTGCCAAATTTTGTCCAAATATGTGCACATGCAGATCATTCAATATGGTATATTTGTCCCCTTTGCACAGTGTTTTCATAGGTTTTTCACCTGTTGACGTGATAGCATGTACATCAGCTTCTTGCTGGTTGAATATTTTCACCGTACTTTGCAACTCTTCATTTCGTTGCAGAATATGCCTTATTGTTCTTTTCTCTTTTTTAAATATTGCAGATATTGTATCACAGCCACTGAAACTATGTGCAAAAAGAATGCATTCCTTAAGATCGCCTATTTCTGCTTGGATCTCCGCCATTATGTAGCATTTCCATATGGTATTATCAGTGGTAGGACTGAAAAATGTAATATGGGTTGCCATCATTGCTTGTGCAATCAACATAACTAGTATATCAGTATCCGTTACAATGACCATCACGTTTCTCCCAGCTTCTTCAACTGCAAGGACGGTAGCAACTACCATTGCGTCAGCATCAGCTCTAGCTTGAAGTACAGAAATCTCTGCATTCCTGAATGAAAAAGTGAGAATTTTGATTAGGTTTGTCTTGATTTTATGATTTGCAAGGTAATCTGCTTGTCGGGATGCTACCATGATACTACAATCAAAAACCACTTCAGCAACAAGTTTCTTGAGGGCTTGGCGTTTCTGTTCTTCCCCCTTAGTAGTACTTCCATCCAGGTAGCTATTGAAAACTACTATTGGTGAAGGATAGTGCCTATATACGAAGGTGATATATACATCTGAAATCTGGCCGAACATTGCGAGGCGAGGCCAGGTTACAGTGTGTAGTTAGTACCCACCGTCCACGATTGTTGAGGTTTCTTCATTTTTTGTTTGAATCCAATTCTGGAGTAATTGACGCGAAGAGAGCTGCTAGAGTAGACTTATTGGTATTTTTCGTGGTTATCTCATTAAAAGAAGATGAAGGTTCAGGTGCAAGTTCATAATTTTAAGCATTAAATAAAATTTGGGTCAGAATATACGCATGGATAACATATGCGATTTGATTGGTACGGTTTGATCTCGCGCTCCAATGCTTAAGTTAACTGCTGACACTGGTGTCCCTCTTGACTTGCGCTTGAGCTTCACATTGCCAAACATTTTCCCTACAATGTCGCTCATAGCACCTGCTCTTACGCCCTCTGCATTATACACAAAAACTAAAAACAAAAAATTTAAAGGTGCAAAGTAAGCCCACTCTTTTAAGAGTGCTGGCTACAAAATGTTAACATATAATATAACACATTCATTTCACAGTACAAATGACCATTTGTATATATTTTAAAAATAAACACTCTGAAAATTGCAGTTAATGAAATCACCTGCATACCTGCCAGCAAGTCCATCTCGACGTGCATTACTCGCAACAATCAGCCCATTCAGGCCCTTCTTTCCGACTGTCACAATGTCATCTCCCTCTCCAGTAGAACTACATATCACACACATTATACTCATTCTAAAATTGCACACAATTCAACTCATTTTTCACACAAAGAATACTCAACGAACACAAGCGAAACACACCCTTCATGCCGTGATCATTACGTGCGTATGATGCACTGGCTGTGGCACTTGCCTATATGCGAGGTCACCAAAACCATTCCGACAAACAACGCAACTAATGTGGATTCAAAGTTGAGTGGTATAGCTCTGATAGGCCCTCAGTGGAGATGGAACAGTTAGGTATTAAACGTTTTATTACTCATTTTTTGTCTTATCATCTGCTGTCTATTTATTTGATACTGTGGTATTCTCTGACTAATTTTTCCCAATATGCATTGATATTTTATAATCTAAATATTTTTTCTATGAAATATTAAACACTTTAATGATTATGAGTGTGAAGTAGTTTGCATAAGCATTTACAATCTACTATATGGTAGAATTGCTACATATTTTCGTAAGAGAAGAATGTGCTATTTAGCTGCGACTTACGTAGTTTAAGCCAAAAAAGTACTATTTCCATACCACATTTTATAAAATATGATTAATATACTTTACTTGTGCAAATTGGCCATCGTGCTCTGTATTTAACCAAAGGAAACAGACCCATATATTTTCAATAGAAAAAATGTGGGAATTATGTCACTTATGCTCTTTTTGCTCTCAAAAACAAGTAATCGCACCTGGGATTTTAGGGGAGTTTCAGTATGTTGTTCAGCACACCATATAGGACCGAAATACAAATTTTCAGCTTTACCATATTTTGTTCACATTTTCGTCAATTTTCATGCTTAAGTTCCTGGGCTATCATGTCACACCTTGTTATTCTTATCGAAAAAAGGTATCATATATCTTTGATTTAGAATAATAAACGTTATTCGAACATAAATAAGTTTAGTGTGATTAGGAAGAGTGCAGATTAACCAGTACAAATCCTAATTAGTGTAGCAAATTTAATAATATCAAAGCCACTAGCTTTGATTCACCCCACCTGGTCATTTTGATCTGAAGTCGCTCAGTTTTAGGACGAGAGCAATGTCGTTATAACAAACCTGGCCGTGCCCCAATTTAGAATAGTGCAATGTACGTGATTCTCCTCCACTGATCCTGATCTGTTAGCCCCTCCTTCATTCATCTAGATGAGGTTTGAGGAAATAAGTCAGAGGGGAAGAAGACTTTTGAGAGAGAGTGTAGCCTATATCTTATTTTGACATAATAGTATTTATTAATTAAGGAACAAGTTACATTATAACCAGCTTAATCACTTGGAAAAAGTTTTTCATACTAAAAGTAATATATCGTATATAAAGCAAATCATACTGTGATTTAGTTACACCACACATAAGTTCTTACCTAGAAAGTACGAACTTGAAATAAGGGTGTTTTCGCTTTTCCTTTCGATTTCAGAAATGTCATTTTGAGATAACATTTTTTTCTGTAGAAACTCACCTAAGATAGGTATTAAATATTGGTTTACAAGCGCTGCTGTTTGAAGGCTTAGGTTGTAGTATTTTGTATCAAATATTATTTACATCTTAAAGTATTAAATCACAGATAAATTAGGAACAAGGCTTTATAGTAGATAAACGTCTCCATTTCTCACATTAACGGATTTACTTCTTTCTTATGGAAAAGGTTTACTTTTAAAAATATATTTGAACGTAGTAAATGTGGTGGATACAATTTTTTTGTACCAATTAAAAGTTTATTTTATTATATTGGTAATATAGACCTACACAATCACAAATGTACACATACTTTTCTAGGAATGTTTTGCTCTTTTAGAGTCAGTATTACTGATTGTGACAAAACACTTGGATCCTGTTTATTGTGTCACATTTATAGGTATGCAATTATAGTTACCCATGTGTGAAATAGGCCTAACCTTGCAAAATATCTTTTTAATTTACTATGGAATATAAATAATTAATAATGTATTGCTTCCAGTCGAATAGTATGCATTTTAAAGGTAGTTATAATCACGATCTAAGCTAGGAAAGAACTTTAAATACAAAGTAACTGAAGTTAAATATTATTTATAGTTTTATTGAAGCAGTGATATATTAGAATTTGGCGAAACATCAACTAACATGAAAGTTATTATAGTCTTTAGTATACTGATGTGTCTTTTGGATTTTTCCTATGCGGTAAGAGTATTTAATGTCAATCAGAATTCAGAAACAGTTGCTATGGATAAAATAATTGTAATGGTTAAGTATTTCACCGACAAGAACAATTTATGATTTCGCTCAAAGTGTGTTCCATGTTTTATTGATCTCTTTTTAAATTTTTCTTGGCAGGAGGTACCATGATTTGTACTCATGGCTCTGCCAGGTTATTGAGATACCTGCGTTGCAACTGCCATATTGTATTTTTAAATATTAAGATTTTTTTATTTAGATATAAAGATGCTATGGTATATAGCTTACACACATAATTTCAACTCTGTTGGCCATTACATTCGCCATATTGAATTTTGTAAGTTTCCGATTTTCCTGATAAAGATGACAAACTAAATAGCGTCCTTACCAAATTTCAACACTCTAAAGCAATGGTTTCTAACGTTTTTTCGCTTGCCTACCCCTTAACAGCCCATTTCCATCAATTGTGCCTTAAATTTTATTTAGCAAAATATTTACTTACTACAGTAGTAGTTATTTCTGATTTATTTGTTGCAAATGAAAATAAATGGGCTAGTAATAGGATTGAAAACAATGTGATAATAATCTTAATACAGAGTCCATATATTTTTACATTAAAAAGCAAAAGTTACAATAAAAACAAACACATTTAATTCATTTGTTAATTTATTAATAGCTATAGAAACTATTTTAAGTTTGAAATTGAAATAATTTTCTCAAGGTCAAATACAGAAGAAAACCCACTCCGCCCCTTAAAATATCAGTCAAATTTATGAAATTAGCTCGATATGGTGTCTTGCACTGTTGGCATATTTAGCTCTTGCCGCCATTAATCAAATAGTTTCGCGTACCCCAAACGTCCTTGCATGTACCCCTATGGGCAGGCTTACGCCACGTTGGGAACTGATGCTCTAAGATATCGGGAAATGGGCTAAAAGGCTCGGGAAGGACACGCAGATGGATTGTACTATGTAGATAACTGGACAATCACCCAAATACACCATCATACATGGTTTAATGTCAATTAAATTGCTATTATTACTACCTACGTACTGAAGAGAAAATCTCGTGAGGCAGAAACAATACCAAGACATAGATCCTAATCTAATTTAAGCTAGTTTTTGATTATCTGCCATTATAAAAGTCCATAGCTCCTTAATTGTATCCTCTAAAGTTAATGTTAGTATTAGCCCTTCTCTGGCTCCTAAATTCTTCCTTTTTATTAGTGTCGTAACCATAAATATGTTTATCATAAACAAGTAGCCATAAATATATGTACATAGTACCATCTGTAACGAATGCATGAACTTTAAAAATGATAATTTACGTAAGTTTAAACACATGATAATGATTTCATCATAGATGTTTAACTGATTTGGTTTACATTTCTTTCAACTAGGTTGTCAATGAATTGTTGTGGTTGTTGCAGTGGGGTTATAAGGGATTGCGGGATTTCGATATGGTAAATGCAATAAGTGGTGTGTCCGAAGAGAAAAAAAAAATTGTAATTAAATTCCAGGACACTCATGACATATATTCAAGAACGGTTGAGGTCACCACATGAAGAAAATTAAATTAAGTTTGTACTGGAGAAAAATTTGATTTATTTCGATCAAAAAGAGTTTTGGTACAAGAAACTGCTAAGAGACTTAACTTGTGTTCCCTATAATCACCCCTTAAAATTTTTTAGATGCTCCGAATGATACACAATGTAAATATTAATATTTTAAGACCCCGTCTTATTACCTGTTAGGGTTGTACGCAAATATAAACTAGTCATGTTAATGTGCTAGAAATGAGGAAGGTGTAATTTAAAGTAAGTGTACTCGTATTTGCATGGAGGGAGAGTGAAAATCCATGACTAATAACCAACCTCAGTACACCCGACTTCCCCGTTATCGGAAGATTAATCTATTGTGAGATTGGCGCCTTAGACGATGAGACCACCAAAGTAAACAAAGATTAATTAATTAGCTATAGGCCTATGAATAAATAGATATATAGACAGATATAGCTGCATAACCGAATTTGGGTTTGAGATAATAAGTTTGATCACCTTGATTAGTCGTTACTGGCACTAATGAAACATATTCAGCGCCGATGCTTCAAAATCTCGCCACATTCAAATGTGACAGCCAACACTTCCACCGTGAAAATTTCAATAGGAGAGTTGCAAACAAGCGAGACTAGTTAACGATTCATCAGTACTAACTTTTCTATTGCAAGCTTCTACCGCATACAGTGTTGAATAATCCAACGCACGATGCTTGTAAGAAGTTTTCTATCAGTCTTAGAACCCCTGTATCCCGAAATTAAATGGGGCAGAAGCTGGTCAACGCCATTAAATATATTCTGAATAGTGAGAAACTGTATTTTCCCCTACATTTCATAAGTCATATCACATTATTTTTAATAGCACCGAGGGGTTGGTGGGATTTCTCAGTGACAGAAAAAGAGAAGAGGTATAATTTTAATCGGTAAAACCGTTGACTATCCTATTTCCTGCTACTGAGAGAAATACTTTATGGAAAACTAGGAATTGTACCTCCAGGAATACAAAAAAAAAAAAAGTTAAACAAAAGTCTACCCTTCACGCCCATTTCTAGGATATGCAGAAACATCGCGCACGAATGGTAGTATAAATACACTCAGGAGTGTCGACATTCGGAAGATTCCTTTAGAAGTTTTAAAGGTTGTTGAAAATAAACATGATCTTAAAATTTTTTCTTAGCGCCAGCGATTTTTATGTTAGCCTAGGAGAAAGGTTTCACTTTTTTTTTACCTTGACTTGGTTCACTCGTTGCTTTTTTTTTACTCTGAGTTTTTCATATTCTTTTTTACAGGAAAATAAAAAGGCACTAAGCCATAGTTAAATCAATCGGTTAACTAGATGACAACACTAGTTAACTTGTCTTATTGCTCATCCAGACTATCTGCAATTACTTACACAATGGGGTAGGAATAAGGTATATATAATATAAAGGAAATGTATCTACATTTTCACAGAGGTAGAGTGTTTAACCGTAAAGATAAAACCACCCTCAGCACACCCGCCTTGGATTCGAATATCTCTCTACCATAAAAAATAAACCAGACTAGATAAGACGAATGCCTTAGTCCGTGTGCCCACCGATGCGGGTAAGAAAGTTATTAAAACATTCCCGTAGGTACTCATACACTTCGCTAATATAATTTAAATAGACTTCATGTGGAAGATTACTAAACTATTTGAGGGGATGATTATTATTATTATTATTATTATTATTATTATTATTATTACTAGCACCGCGTATTACTACCCGTTCGGGTTGTACGCACTTACGCTAATGTGTAATGGTGGGTGATTGTGAGATGAAATGGAGGACCTACAATTTAACGTGGGATACGAACCACGGTGGAGGCCTGACATTCCACACATTCACACGTTTAGATTAATACACGTCTTGTCAGAGGTGAAGGAAGGGTTGAGGGGATGATTGAAACTGTGTTTCGTATTAATTTTAAGGTAACAGGAAATGTCTACGCTACCGTGAATAAACTGTATATAGCTCTCGTGTTGGACTAGACTAACGAAGATGGGGAGATTGGAGTTTGATCCCGGTTGGGTGCACTAAGTGTGGTTTTCCTAAATGATTTTACACTCTCCATCTGAGCAAACGCGGTTGCGCTTCTTCTAAATTGAAACCTTCCTATTACCCTAAATATTTGTGTAATTACTACATAGGCGTACACCCCGAACGGGTAGTAAGACGCATAGCTAAAAAAAAACTTTAGATAAGATATAAGAGCATTTTAAAACTACCCTAGAACATTTAATATATTATGTTCAAACGTTCTAAACTCTTAGGCAGTGAAGAGCAACCTTTTTGGTCCCGAACCGACTCGCAAACTTATCATCCATCATTTCTCCACTCTACTAGTGCTCCATTTTTTGTCTATACATCTTTTAATAAATATATTCCTTAGAATTAACCTTCCTCAAATACCAGTATTTATATTCCCACAAATCTAGTAAAAATTATAATAAACAAAATAAATAATAGTATAAATTTACAAACTTAACAATTCAATTTTCTTGTAACAGTACCAATTACGACCGCTAAAGTCTAGTAGAGTAGCTATCAACATTATTTTTTGTAAGCAATCGATATGTTTGCGAGTTTAAAAGACGCAAATATCGACTTTTAATGGCAAAATAGTTTTCTTACTCACTTGACTGGAAATTCCTCCAGTTTACGACCCTTGGTCCAAGGTATCGTCTCGCAATAGACTGGACTGCCGATGACGAGGAGATCAGGGTTCATAACCTCTCTCGGGTGTATTGATGGTTGTTTTACACTCTCCTTACACGTAAATACAGGCACACTTCCTCTAAATTCAACTCTCCTCGTCCCAAAAGAATTATCTTAATGAGTGCGCATGCGTGTAACCGGAAAGGGTTAAATTGGCGGCGAAAACTAAAACTAGATCTAGGACATCAGGGCCTTAAAATTCCATTTCAATGGCCGATTAAATCGAAAAATTAGGTATACTATTACGCTTTAATTGGTAAATATATCTAAGTTTTATTTTGTGCAGACTGTACTTCATTTAACAACAGAAAAATAAGGATCCGTTTAAATTTTATTTAAATTAAATAATTATTTTTAACTTTTACTGTATTTAAAAAAAATCATTAAAACTGTCTCACTGGTCTTAATTCCATATTTATTTTCAAATAATATAGGTGACCTGGCGGTCTATGGGTAAAAGGTGTCAGACTTCTGTGCTGAGGGTCCGGGGTTCGATCCTCGGTCCCGGCACAGATTTATCTGATTGCCAAACCCTTCCTTCACNTCCGGGGTTCGATCCTCGGTCCCGGCACAGATTTATCTGATTGCCAAACCCTTCCTTCACCTCTGACAAGACGTGTATTAATCACAACTTGGGAATGTGTGGAATGCCAGGCCTCCACCGTGGTTCGGATCCCACGTTAAACTGTTGGTCCTCCATTTCATCTCACAATCACCCTAACATTACACATTAGCGTAAGTGCGTATAACCCTAATTGGATAGTAAGACGCTGTGCTAATAATAATAATAATAATAATAATAATAATAATAATAAATAATAATAAATAAAACCTCGACACGATGCGACATATGATGTATGCTCAACCACCAACTTGAGTTAGGTGTTATTCTTGGGGTGACAAGGTAGTTATTGTTTTGCAGGCTTTCAAGAAAAGGGTACTCAGACCGACGACTCCGGCGCCAAAGACCCCGATTGACTATTTATTGATAGATAAATATAATGAGTGTAAAGATCTTGAAGGCAATAAACCAGACCCAGGTGAGTCATGCGTTTTTTAGCACCGCATCTTATTACCCGTTTGCATATGTAGGACTATTAATTACAAAGGATGGAAAATGTTGAATTTATATTAAGTGTACCCACATTTGCAGTAAAGGTAGACTGGAAATTATTTAGGAAAAATAACCCTTAATAGACTCGACTGGAATTCTAAATCCAAGCTCCACGTCATCGTCAGTATATTCTATTGAGAGAGTGATGCCTTATACCATGTGGCCACCGAGGCGGGTGTCAAGTCATGTTCTAGATTGCACCCATTAAATACAACTCTGTTGAGTTCAGAGTCACGTGTTCGATGTGTAATGGTGGAAGAAATTATCAATGATGAAATTAGAGTTTCCAATTTCAAAATGGTTGCTCAAAGTTCTTAGCATTTGGTGGATTTTTTAAAATCTAAAATTAAGTTGTTAATATAATCAGTTTGTTCCTAAATATTACGTTAAAAAGCCCTAATATAAAAATTAAATGGCATGACACAATCATACATATTCTCTCTTACACAGTCTGATATAGCTAAGAACGAAAATGTTCAAAAATAGGATATTAGTAAACTAACCTAAAAGGGGTCTTCCTCGGTAAAAACAAACATATTATTTTGATAAAAACATGAGGCATGTTATGAATTTATATATTTAAAAAGTTTGTCAAAGTAATTTCTAAGATTTATCAAACTCCAAAATAAATTATTAGTAAACAACCATAATATGTTTTTTATAAAAAAGGCTAATTTTTTTTCCAGTATAAAAGACACATAATTTTTTCAAACAAAATTTTATATGCTATTTTCAAAATTACAAATTAAAAATATCACTGGAAAACTAATATTCATTATGATAAAACATATATATTTTAAATTATAATACAAAACACTCCCCAGGTATTCATTTTGAACAAAGTAGCTATAAACATTTTCGAAAAATTAATTGATCAAAAATCAATCACTATTAAACACTCTTACATCAATTTGTCTCCAAAAGAAAAATATATTAAGTGTTATTTATCGTGTGAAATATTTCTAAGATATCTATTTGTATGAAAATTGTTTCAGTTATTTTCGAAAAACTTCCGAGTTTTCACAAACCAGTAATTAGTTTTTATGTAAAATAAATCTTCAAAAATCGATATTGAGCAAATTCCTTAGAGCGAATTTAAAAAATTTCAAATTTTCTAAAATTAGTTTTAATTAGTAAACTTACCTTAAGATTAAGGGGTAATTTTTTCTTCTTTTAGTGATTATTTTTGTAAAGAAAGCTAGTTACGATAAATTGTTCAACTTGTTCAAATCACTAGTTCACCTCGAGACATAACTATATAAATTTTAAATATCCCTTTTGAACACCAATTCATCACACAGTTTTGTTTACACCTCAGATACAGATAGACAAAACAAATGATTTGGGTTGTTGGGGGGGTAGGGGAAGGGGGGAGCCATCAAACGTCAAGAACGCTCATAATCTTGAGGAATTTCCATAGTTACGAGTTTTTTTTTCTATATGAGAAAGTAAAACCTAAATCAAACAAATTCATACATTTTTGCGATTTCCCTGTAATATGCGTTTACAACCGTCCTAGAATATTTTTTATGACTTATTTGACAATGGTAATTCTGGGCCACTTTCAAGTCGGACTTAGTGCGTAACAAGTGAGGCTCAAAACCAGTATAAAATATATTTAAAATCCTTATATATTATCATAAATATAATATTGCTACGTATTAATCTTAGTTTTTTAATCAATATAATGTTCATATTTATAAACAAAAATATAAAATAATTCAATTATTATATGATCAATAAATTAAAAAAGTTTAATAATTCAATGAAAGTTAATCAGAAGCAAAAAAATGTATGACCAATCTCGTCAAAAGTATCAACCTAAGTATCGAATATAAGCTATTTAAAAAAATATTAAACATGGAATGGTTTTAAAGTAGTGAACTAAATTTAGAGC
The DNA here is from genome assembly GCA_902155825.1 of Timema genevievae. Classification (NCBI taxonomy): domain Eukaryota; kingdom Metazoa; phylum Arthropoda; class Insecta; order Phasmatodea; family Timematidae; genus Timema; species Timema genevievae. The sequence continues at coordinate 157,332 of CABFWO010001438.1, read as the reverse complement.
GAATATATGTTTGAAGTAGCTCTTAAATAATTTTAAATTCAGGTCACGGTTCAAAATTAAATATGAATTAAGAGTTTAAATAAATTATGAAACTGACCCATTCCGTTCTGGCCTAGGTAGGTACCGTCCTGTGTTTTTTATCCAGCCGCACTTGAGACGTACCAAGTCTGCCAATAAACTGGACTGCTGGTGATGATGTACTCAAAGTTCGAATCTCGGTTGGTCTGTGATATCCACATTCCCTCAACATGCTAATTACAGATGCATTTCTCTATAAATTTTTTTCCCATCTGTTTTATTTTTTAATATAAAAATTGTTAAGTGATTTTTCCTTTTACTCACGTATTCTCTTTATATCCTTATACTTTTAATGTATATTTGGCCCAACGGATTTCACCATCTTTGATGCTTAGCCACGGTCGACTTTTTTTTAATGGGTAACCAAACCTTTCTTTTTCGAGTGGTAATTTTTCTTCTTTTAGTGATTATTTTGGTAAAGAAAGCTAGTTACAATAGATTGTTCAACTTGTTCAATTATATATTTTTAGATGATCTCATCAACTGCAAGAAAGTGGGTGGTATTCCAAAATCAGAAGGTGGAAAGGTAAATTAGATAAAAAATAAAACATCTGCTTTGTTATTTAGATTAATAGTATGTTTATTATTTCATTATGAAACACATATTTTAAAATTCCAAAGCCCCGATAGTCCGAGTATTAACAGGCTACTAAATTTTATTATCTATTATAAATACATATATATAGATAGTTTTTAAAGATATTAATATATTTGTTTTGATTAAAATAATTTAATAAATGGGTCAAAGTAAAATCTGACAACTACGTAAACTAATAATATGTCATTTATTTTCAGTGTCTTGCAACATGTATGATGAAGAATGCAGGGTTGGTAAGTCATGGACAGTTAATTTTTAAATAATATTATGTGACAAACTAATGTAACCTACTTATTAGGTAAAATACAAATGTTCAAAATTGTAACGTATTTTATTATTTAATGGGAATAAGCAGTTGTCATTCATCTGATCTAAGTCTATGTAGTTCCCATATGTTTGTAGATTTAACTCACTTTGCTCGTTGGGGGCTCCGCCCAAGCCCCTAATGTGTTTTCTTTGCACGTGGATGTAATCTAATGTAATTCCAGAGCCGTTTTTTGATAGGTATTTTCGTTTGGACACAAGAAACTTCCAAAGAAAGGTCCGCAACGACTTTAAAGTTTCTCCGCTATTTTTATTTTTATTTGGGGTTAAAAAAATTTTTTTTTTAAACTTTGGAATTTTCTCGTCGTTCACAGGCTAGAAGCTATAAGTATGCCAAATTTCAAGTTTCTAGCTCATCTGGAAGTGGGAGAACAGTGAGTGAGTGAGTCAGCCATGTGGCCTTATAGTAGTATAATTGACGGGCTTCCACCAATTTTCTTCTCTAAATATATTTTATTGATGCATTTCCTTGAACAGTAGGGGGTTACTGCAGGGTTAGCATTCCGTTTTTGAATTTCAAGTCGAAACATTTTCTATAATTTCTTCTTGGATTATAGTTTGATAATTTTCTTGGCAATCAAGTTAAGACAGTAAAAAATTAATACTGTTCTCAATATTATATTATATTCATAAATAATAGCCGTGGTTTAAGTGTTAGTCTCACAATATACGCCAAAATATACAAATTTATCAAAGCAGGCAGTGACAAATTCGCGTTGAACACTTTTCAATCTGAGAGAGACAATCGAGCCAATAGATTTCCACACCTCACTAGCATATTATAGTTAGTATTTTGCTTTGGTCAGATCCACACTTAAAATACAGTCACCCACCTCGGTGGCGTAGTTGGCTAACGCGCTACTCGTGTTGAGCTCGACCGCCGAGGACGGGGAGATCGAGGTTCGAATCTCGGTCTGGTGAACTGGGGGGGTGGGGGGTTTCCTAAATGGTTGGGGTTTCCTAAATGGTTTTCCACTCTCCCTCCACGCAAATGTGGGTTCACTTCCTCTAAATTCAACCCTCCCAATTCCTAATCCAATATCGTAATTAGTACTTAAGCGTATAACCCAAACGGGTAGTAAGACGCGGTGCTTAATATTAAATTAAATTAAATTAAAATACAGTCCCCTTTAGAAAATGAGGAAGTGATACTTAATAAAGCCGATTAATTTAACAGAGTTCGAAACTATATGAGTAACATAATAGTGAAAGTAGAGTTAATGGTCTAACATGATAATGATAACTACTCCAATAGGATAGGGTTGAGGAAGGAAGCATTTTAGAGGTCATCAATCGACAATTGCATGGAAAGAGAGTGGGAAACCATTTAGTAAAAACCACCCTCAGTTGACTCGATAAGGATTTGAACTCCGGCCTTACCGTCATCATCAGGCCAGTGACGCCTCGGACTATTAGGCCAATGAAGCAGGCCCCAATCAAATTTGTATGCAGCTGAATCTTAAGCATGAATGCCAAAGTATACCTAGTATGCTTTCTTGTTATGGAAATCGTACTAAACACTATCCACACTGTATTTTGTTCCAGGTAAACGATGACAACCAGTTCTCGGTGAAGGGCTGTCAGGAACTTGTCAAGAATATGGCCCCACATCTTGTTGGACCCGCTTCCGATTTCTTTATCTTAGAGTGTGAAAAGAAAAGTGAGTATATGTCTTTTTACTTTCTTGCTATCTTACAGCTAGAGAAATTATTGTGATCGTCAAAAAAAAATCGAACTCGAGGATTTGATGAATATCGACGTTTCATGACATCCCTCCCCCAAATCCGAAAAAAGTGTTTTTTGAATTTCCATCTGTCTGTATATATCTCTGACTAGAGCCTAAACTATTTAACTGATCGGGCTGAAACTTGGCATCTAGGGTTTTTATAGGGTTGCCCCGAGGTATTTTTGGAATTGGGTGTCCAACCCTAAAATTAAGGGTAGTTTCTTAAAGGCGGAAAGAGAAAAAATAGATTTTATCAAAATCGGCTTTAACGATTTTTATTAAATTTCATTACTAAGCTTAAATCAATATTACAAACCAAATGGCAACTCTTAACTTATCGTCAAAATGATTTGAAGGGTTCCGGTCTAATGAGAAAATTCTAGTTTTTAATTTTATCTCAGTAAGTCTTTGAGATATGAAATTACGTATATTGTATACAAGTAGATATTTTTATAATAAACATATTTTACTTAAAATATATTTTTATAAAACCAAATTTTCAAGCTATACGCAAATATATATATATTTCAACTTTTCCAACAATTTTGGGTAAAGTATTAAGACCATAAAAAAAAATCTAGTCCGAGGTGTTGATGGATGTCGAAGTTTCATGACCACCCGAACATTAAAAAGTGTTTTTGCAAAGCCATCTGTCTGTGTGTCTGTCTAACCCTAAAATTAAGAGCAGTTTATGAAAGGGTGAAAAGAGAAAAATTGAATTTTCTCAAAATCGGCTATAACTATTTTGATTAAAATTCGTATCTAGGCGTTAATTAAGATTATAAAATAAATGTCGTTTTTCATTTTCTCATGAAAATGAATTTTAGGGTTCCTTAGAGAAGCAAAAGGTCTATATCTCAGCAACTATTTGAGATACTAGATAACTTATCATTGTAAAATCTTAGTAGGCCTATTATTAAATATAAAAAACTTTTATTTGAAATATATTTCTATAAAACCAATAGTTTCTGAGATATTGGCAAATAAGTTAAGTCTTTCAAGAAGTTGATGTTTTTCCTCTAACCTATTAGGGGAAATTTTAGCACAGCACAGGCGCGAATCCAGGATTTTTGTGAGGGGGCGGGAGGAACGTAGGTGCTCCCATCGGGATCAGGTTGGAAGGGGACGGGCACCTCAAGAAATTTTGACATAAAATTACTTCAAAATTCTAGAGTAAATTTTTAAGTAGTTTTTCAGTGTAATGCTAAACTTGAGAATAATCCTCTAATGAAGGGTATAACTCGAAATTTTTCGATTATTATTGATATTTATTAAAAAAATAACTAAAATATCAACATATAGTGATTATTAAGAGGGAAATAAATGTAAATGTTATAAAAATATTCATACAGATAGTTTTTGCCTATTCAATCAAATATACAAATTAGATGGAATTATTCAGATTTCAAACAATCTAACTTTACACTCTATAGTATAACTAGTTAGTTCTCATTCTAAATCTAAATTTTACCACTAAGCCATATTAACACATTATGTGTGTGGTATAATTCAAAAATTTTGTTTAAAGCACGTTATTTTTTTTAAATATTTGAAATATATTTATTTATTATTAATCATTGAAATTGTAATAGTAAAAGTGATAAAATAAATTTAAGCCTAAACAATGTTTGTGCAAATAGTTGAAAGGCGTGCAACTTAAATTTGGGTAATTTCATTAATGCCTATTTTCACCATTTTAATACTTAATGTGATTGTCTTAAGTATTTATAATAATTACCGTATATTAACAATTTAATAATATTACTAATTACAATTTAAAAAAATGAAATCTGGTTAGTGAGATAATATTATATGACAGTAAAACTAGTAGTGACTTTAACATTGGTTTAATTGGTTTAATTTCTTGAAGGGTGGCGCGCGCCCACGCACCCCTCCTGGATCCGCCCCTGGTACAGCAATGATCTATCTCACTCATTTTAGACTAATACTCAATAATTACCTATTTTATTGGTCAAAATGTATAGAAGAGAAATTTAATAGCAATGCGATAACCATAAGAGTTCATCCCCTAATAAAATGCCGAAAATTTTAACAGGAAATAAAATTTTAATACAAATTGTTGACCCTCAGGTACCCAATATCAATAATTTTTATTGGTCTAAATATGCAAATGAAGACGTTTATTCTTTAAAAATAAAATTATAAAATTTAAACCCGTGAATCAAAAAAGTTTTACGTATGCATAGCGCAATTTGTTCTCGGATTCGCTAGTGTATATTATATTGAATTATGAATTTGAGTAAATATCTCCACTTTTAACCAATAGTGCTAAAAAGTCCGTTGGGAGTTCATTACCATTTATTTTTATTAATCTTTAATCTTAATATCCAATTGGGCTATACATTTTAACCACGATAATAGACTAGTAAAGTGTAGGGAAGAATTGAGAGAACATAGACGTATATTTGTGCGGAGGAAGAGAGTGAAACTCTCTAGTTAAAAACATCTTCCATAAACCCGGACAGGATTGGTTTTTATGGTTCCTTTCCATAAATTAACAACAAAAAATGTAATGTATTGTAATTTTTTTCCCCATCCATTACTGTTTCCAGGCTATGACCTAGGTCAGTATTTTATTAAAGTCATATATTTTCCACCACCGGCTGGCTAGGCCTGTCGTAGCTTCATATGCCTTATAATCTAACTTAAGACTAGGACAAGCACAACATCCAATCCCCAGCCGTTAATTTATCACTAGGAAAGTGTAAACTCACATTTCACCAATAATAGATTTTTCGGCCATGCCGGGAATTGAACCCGGGAACCTTAGTTCAATAGATGGATACGCTACCGACTGAGCTAAGGTGTCATACTATATGTGTTTATTATTATTATTATGTGTTCTGTCTTACGGTATGTCAATCCCTTTTGTCAGTGAACTTAGACCGCCAATGCGTCCTGTCCTCTGCCACCTCCTTCAGTTCTCAGAATTTTCTTCTTTCCTTCAAGTCATTCAATATTTAAATCCACCTTCCAAAGCTCCGGTTTACCTCAATATTACCATTTCTGAAAATTGAAAAATGACACCTGGACACGGGAATCGAACCCGGGACCGGGTTCAATTCCCGTGTCCAGGTGTCATTTTTCAATTTTCAGAATATGATATCTAACTGAAGTAATTACCATTAATATAGCTTCGGATATTTACTCTTAATCAATATTACCATCTGCATTAAACTCAATTAAGTGTTTGGATCATATTATATATTTTAAAGAGAGTGGATATTTTCTTTATTTCAGTTGGTAAAGTCGCTGGAAAGTGCGATGTAGCACCAAAAATTATCGCCTGCTTTTCCATGATGAAGGTAAATAAGCTCACAATATTTGAATATATGTACATTAATATTTACTGGCGGCAGCCATATGATCTGCATAGTAATTTAAATATATTGAAGTTAAACATCAGCTAAATATATTTGAAAAACATTTCTAGTTTCGTTTATGAGCGTCAAATTTAATAATTTTTATAAGGAATGTTATATTATTCGGTAGGAGTTATTATAGTGTTCTTTTTTTTAATGAAAGTTGTAGCTTTTCCTCCTTTGGCTTATTCTCTTAAAAAATACTACTCATCATTGATTGATTAGGACAAAATAATGTTTATATAACAAGCCATTTTAATTAAACATTTATATTACACTTCTTATTAAATTAAATTAATATGTTCCTCGATTCCACCGGTTTTTCAATTAAGAACTGGAACAGGTTTTGCTATCAAAGTTGGTTCTAAGTCCTGAGTTTTATTTTAAATTTTTAGTGAGCAAATCCTTTACGACTTATGTCAATTGGCCAGAAATTGATTTTTGTTGTTATCAATGTTACCAAAATACAATAGTAATGGATGAGGGTTTGCAAATCAAACAATTAAAACATTAAATAAATAAAGTCAAAATATTTGCATGTCTATACAAGATTAGTATTTTAAAATTTAAATGGTTATTTATAAATACAAAATATATTATAGGCCCTTAAGGGTGAATTAACTTAAAGTTTATTAAAAAAAACTTTGTTTTCCAGATGACCATCATTCCAAAACAGTGAAGAAATATCTATCACTGGACAGTTTTTAAATAAATGTGGCGATTAAATAGAGAAGAATTTCTACTTAACTTTCCATAATCTATTTTACTCTATTATTTCTAGAATAAATAATATATGTATCAAAAACCAAAACACATTTAAAAAAAGTAAAATCTTTCTTAATCGCAATGTATATTTTATTTAAATATATTAAATAATTGGTTAGTTAAAGACTGTAACGTTTTAAAACTTGTATTTGAAGAAAATAAGCTACAAATATATTATATAAATAGATGTAATAATTTTTAAAGAGTTTGTAAGCCTATCGCATACCCTCGAATATTTCAATATATTTTGTTAACCGCATCGGTATTAGAAAGATGTAACGCACCACTTTCGTGTTGGAGTGGGTTGCCGGTTACGTGGAGATTGGGGTTAGAATCCTGGTTGGGTTTTACTCCCCCTCTCCACTCGAATCCTGATACATTTCCTATAAAATTCAACCTTACACGTTCCTATTCAATCATCATTATCCGACTGGGTACTAATATGTAGAGAACATATATATATATATATATATATATATATGTTGTGGCAACCTTGTAACTAGAAATAGTATTTCATGATTAATTTTAATCTTTAATCTTGACATTGTGATAAAGAGAGATACATATTAAATGTTAAATCTTCACTTTTAAATTAATTTACTCAAAAAAAATCGGTGAATACCCTCTTAAGTGGCCGCATGGTCTAAGGCGCAAATCTCGCAGTAGACTAGATTGCCTATGACGGGGGAGATCGAGATTCGAATCTCAGTCGAGTTTACTGAGGGTGTTTTCTCCAAAATGGTTTTCCATTATTCTTTCACGCAAATGTGGGTACACTTCCTGAACGTTAAGTAAGAACGGTGCTAAAAAAAATTTATGAAATATCTCAACGTTTTATCTAAACCGTGTACAACTATCAATAATTTGTGCGTACATTTTTATAAGAATATCAAATCGAGTAACGTAACATATTTTAGAAACTAATCAGAGCTGTATTTTAACTTGCGTTTGGATAAATAGGCCTATAGTGAATTATTGAAAACAAAACGAGATAAAAGTAAATAAAATATAGCAACATAAAAACACTTCAATCAGTTCCAAAAACAAGTCTGAAACACGTTATCATTTAGTAGATCAGCGAAAGATTCCTTACTGCGACAAATATCAATTATTTCAATAAAAAATCTCTTTTAAAGAAGTAAATCATCAAACAATATTAGATCAATTTAATATTTTGAATATATAAATGATCAATTTACTAAATTTTGCACCATATCTTACTATAATAGCTCAGGTTAACGGTATGTTCACCCTAATAGGGTTGGGATGAGGTAGGTAGAATTTGGAGGAAAAGTATTAACACTTGCTTACATGGAGGGAGAATTAGAAACCATTTGGGGATGGGGGGGGACCTTTAGTTCATTCAACCGAAACTGAGCACCGATATCCTCGTCATAGGCAATACAGTAAATTGTAAGAACGCCCTAGATCAAGAAATCACCGAAGGAGATAAGGAATAATTCCAAGAACACACATGGCATATATATAAAATCTCAATTATTCACTCACTATTAGCTTGTATTTTCCATTCGTTAATATTCAATTAAATCTAGATACGGTTTGGTCGGTATGTGTCTTAATGTCAGAATCATCTTGTCTCATATTCCGGTGACTTGGAGGGTGATTATCGAATCGTAGTAAATAGTATTGAGGGAGGTTTTCACTAAATAGTTTCCCACTTTTTATTTTTCTTTCTCTACATATGCGAATACATTTACTTTTCACTCTACATTTCTCATCCCTAACCTATTAAAAAAATTAGACTGCCTGTATCGAAGTCTGATACTCAAACGCGGTGATAAAGTAAAAATATAAAATTCCTCAAATTTTTTGTTAACGTTTTAACAAGTTTATTTTTATTAGTTTTAGTTTGCGAAACTAAATGTAAAAAAATATTTAAATTATATTTCTTTTCAGTGCTTTAAGTTATTTAGATTCCTTAAAGAGGAATCAATTTTTTACTTCTTTAGTTTCCATCTTTTAAAACTGGCTTAATTAAATGTAGGTTTGAAGTGTTTGTAATAGCATTGATTTGTTAACTTAACGATGACAATAATTTATCATAGATTTATTTCTATTCTCTATTAGATAATGCTTGTTTTGAGCCTCATTTTAATCAAGTTTATCTTCAACGACCAAGAAGCTATTAGTTCTTAATAAATTATATCATTAATACTTCATAGCATACTAGTACATTATAGAGCTTTATAATCTTTGGACGATGTAATTATCAGTTAGTACAATTTTCTCAATTGACCAATGTCCATTGACTATCTGGAACAATCAAACCTTGTGATCACCACCAAGGTCATAGAATCAACCACACATTAAGTATAGTTTTACCTGTGATGTGATTTTAAAGAGAGTGAACATAAATCGTCATTGAAATGTTTTATACTTATTTTCATACATTTAAACAGGGTTGATACGAGGCCTCTGAGATACTAACAGGATTGGGTGCTTGTCCTATGCAAGTTGATGACGTCACACGGAAGGGTTTATATCTCAAGAATGCTGGGTCAACACTAGGATGGAAGGGCTGAACAACGGTCTGCCGAGAAATTCGTTACGGTTAAGTTTGCGCTTGTCGATCATCCTGTCGTTACATTAGTTTTAGTAGTTTTAATATGTTTTAATATATATATATATATCATGACCCTTTCAAGGACATTTTAAATTATATTTTAGGAATTAAAAGTTTGGCGCAATTCAAAGATCTTCTAGAAACGACACGAACAAATATTATTTCTAAATAAAGACTTAACATTGATCAACTTGGCACTTTTGATCAAATTTTAACTTGCATAGTAAATTTTTTATAACTATAGCATATTACGGTATTATATATATATATTACGGTATATATATATATGCTATAGTGATACAAAATATTTACTATGCAAGTTAAAATTTGATCAAAAGTGCTAAGTTGATCAATGTTTAGTCTTTATTTAGAAATAATATTTTTGCGTGTCGTTTCTAGAAGATCTTTGAATTGCGCCAAACTTTTAATTCCTAAAATATAATTTAAAATGTCCTTGAAAGGGTAATAATCTTGGGTGTGAATCTAACTACGATCATCAGAAGGAGAAATATATAAATACATGTTCTTTTCCCAAGAAATCCTTTCACCGTCAATAGTGGATTCGCGCGATCCACAGGGACAATTTTTTGTAGCGGAAACTTCTGCTATTTGTATAGATTATTTTTGTGAGCTAATTATAATCCGAGAAGATCGTGCTAAAAGAGGTAATGGATCTTATTCAATAGTGGCTGGAAAATTTTTCAAGATAAATTTTTTCTTATCAGCCCTCGTATTTCACCTCAAATCCTCCAACTAGACGAAAACCACCTGAAATACTAACAGAAGAGTCATTTTGACAAGACGAGTAAAATTTAAATAAACGGGATCAAGATGATGTAATCAAAGATTTTCAGGACTTAAACGGTAAAATAAGCTCAATAAATACAGATAATTTTACAAACAGAATATGAAAATAGCATTATTCTTATAAAAATTGATACTATTTGTGACATTCCTAAGATTATCGTATCATTAATTTTATTTATTTGAGGTATTTAACGTGCACTTTCTGAATTGACTAGATTACAGCACACAATTTCTATGAGTGAGAGCGAAGGGTTGCACCAATTTTACTGAAAAAGGTGTTTTTACATATCTTCCAGGGTTATTTTACATGCCTCAATCGACATGGGACCGACGGCTTTACTTCCTCTCCGAAGGAGGCTGTGCTACGGATTTTTATCGCTAAAGAAAATTTCGTCAACCCCGGCTGGGTTTGTACCCACCCACAAACATCGAATCATAAGGCGAGCATTTCCCCTACAGGCCACCGAGTTCGACAGTATAATTAAAAATAACCAATTATTTTATATTTAATATCTCACACAATAATGTGATCATATCAAATTTTAAATTTAAATGGGTTTTGGGGCCAGTAAAGTTAATTAACAGGTGGTTCGAACTAGAATGTTTGTTGAGTCATCAAAGTTTATACGTAAATTCGCAGCTACGTAAATGTACGCCGTAAGTCGCGAGAATTAATGAAAGTTCTGTTAACAACCGTACTTGCGGGCGTGGAAGCCTAGTGACGCTGGTGCCAAATGAATGCATTTGAGGTAATGCGCAGTTGTCCAGGTGTCCTTGACAGCTATGACACAGTAGCGCCAGCCGGCTCACAGCAGTTTCGTTTGTTATCTTATCTCGTACGTTTCGCTTGATCACGCACACGATATTGTTTATTGTTTATTTACCAGAAGAATGCCACCAAAATGCAAAAACAAATGCACAAATAATAAAGCTAGGATAAAGGGACTCCATTTACATTAGGATAAAAGCTAAACATAATTCGGAAGTATCCAGAAGGGAAAACTGTCAACAATTGCTCGTGAAATAGATCGCCCTATTTCAACAGTTATTACGATAGACAAGGACAAAGATCGCATTGTTGAAAGCAAGAAAAGTGCTAGCGGTAACGTTGAAGAGCACCATTATTACTAAGAAGTGGCTGGGTTTGATTTCAGAGATGGAGAAATTATTTTATCACAGGGTCAAGGACCTGACACAGATGTGGATACCGTTGGGTTTCCTGATTACCCATGAGAAGGCTGAATCTGTACACAGGGATTTACAGGAGAAGGCTGAATATTTACACAAGGATTTACAGGAGAAGGCTGAATATTTACACAAGGATTTACAGGAGATGGCTGGCATCACTGACACTGAGAGGGTACATTTAAAGCTAGTGCCGGGTGGTTCGAACAATTCAAGAAGCATACAATTCTGCACAACGTCAATGTCACGGGTGAGCCAGTAAGTGCATTTTCCGAACTTCTGGCAGAAATAATTGCGGAAGGGAGTATTTTACTTGGCAAATAATTAATGTTGATGAAACGACTCGGTTTTGGAAGAGGATGCCAGCAAGGACATTTATTTTGAAGGAGGAAAAATCTATGCCTGGATTCAAGATCGCAAAAGATCGGATCACTGTTATTGTTGGTGGTAGCACTTAAGGGGACTTGAAACTTAAACCACCTGGAATGTACCATTCTCAGACCCCCGTGCCTTTAAAAACATGGACCAGAGTATGCTGCCCGTAATCTGTAAATCCAACACCAAGGCTTGGGTTACACGAGCGCTGTTCGGACACTGGTTCAATTGGTTCAGTAACCACATTGTTTCCGAGGTGAAAGAGTATTGTGCCGGGAAATAAATCCCTTTTATAGTGCTTTTCCTCCTTGACAAAGCCCCCGGCCACCCAGAAGATTTGGATGATCTACCTCATAGAAATTCCTCACTGCCACAACTAATGGATAGAGGTGCTATTGAGACCTCCAAAGCCTTCTGCGGAGAACGTTTTCCTAGACAATCAACGCCATTCATAATGGTAAGGGCATTACCATACGTGACTCCTGGAAGAGTTATAATATCCTCAACGATATCAAAAACATCCGGGCGGCATGGGATGAGGCCAAGCAGACAAAAATGAAAGCTAAGTGTGAGAAACTCTGCTCAGAAATGGTCATGGAAGAGAACAGACAGACTGATACGAGTGCTGAGTTGACAACAATTACAGTAGGTGCCGGGGACGTGTTTGAAGCTGGCACAACAATTAGAGCTGGAAGGAAATAACGGTGACATTAACCGAGCTTCTTATGAGTCACGGCGAAGAGATCACTAATTATGACCTTAGTGAGTTAGAAATTTCGAAGAAAATAAGCCGATTATGCCGCCAACTCTGGACTTAAAGAAATTTACAACGGAGTTACTAGCTGAGGTTTTTAACCTGAAAGATACGGCTTTAGGAAGATTATAATCCACCATGCAGTTCGAGGGTGTTAAACGCCGTATCTATTCCGTATCTATTCCCATCTACGATGACAAGAAGCGTGTGACAAAATAATCTACTCTAGATACGTTTGTGAGATGCCGCTCACAACAAAGTCAAGATGACAAATCAGACGACCCTCAGCCTTCAACATCGAGAGGGGGCGTGTAGAAGTAGCTGCAGAACACCGTACCTCTCCATAAATATTATGTGGCCCCAGTAAATTTTATTTTATGATTTGAGGTTGGCGACACTGTAACACGTTATTTACATACGTTGATACTGGATATTTTTTTACTATTTTGTTCTTCTTGTATTTTTACGTTTTACAAACACAATCGTCCACATCAAGATATTGCAATTTTTTTTATATAAAATTACAATTAAGATACAGTATTACAAGTTAAAAATCTAAAAATTTGACCTACGCAAAATGCGAGTTATGTAACGGACCCAAAAACGTTACCCTTACGTAAGCCGGAGGATTAATGTACTTGGTAATTTGGTTGAAATTATGTAATAGAATTAAAGCTTTTATAATGAAGGCGGTGACATCTACTGGACAGCCCTTCACTGTGACGTCACGGAATCAGTGTCCAGGCCTGTAGTATCTCGGAGGCTTCAGTTCGTACCCCAGCCGGGTGTAATGAGATTATACTTGCTTCAATTCAACATCTCACAATTCTTTCGGGTTGTACGCATATATACTAATAGCGCTACTAAGCACAAATAAGATTGAATTTAGAGGAAATGTGCACGCATTTGATTTGGAATAGCCCAGTATTCTGATGTAGGCCTATAAATACCCAGGTTTGAATCCTGTCAGGAGTTTAAGTTCGATCACTGTAAAAATAATCTCTTTCTCAAATTCATACTAATATTATGTCCGAATTGATAGTTTTAACTGAATCTAGTTGAGTAAATTAAAATAATCACTAAGCTTTAAAACTTTGTTGATTTTTAAGTTAACAATAATTTTATTGCCTCGATTATTAAAAGTAAAGTCCACGTATAAAGGGTTGAAAGCTTCTTCCATTACATGTCCTGGAAGATACTTGTCTCAAATCAGTGGCATGAGATATGATAGCATGCCAAGCAGGATAAATACACCATGGTCTATACCTAAGGGTATGAAATATTCATGGATCTAACCCGTCCTTCCCCACCTAAACCCGTCCTTCGAACGAGCATTCTCAAGGAACTGTGTGTGTGTGTGTTTTAAAGATATATAGTTGAGTTAAATGTGGCTTGTTTTGATGACGTAGAAGAAGGGCAAAGAGGTAAGAAGGTTTTTTTTTTTACATGATTGTATCATAGATCGTGGATTTGAATTTCAATCATTTTCAATCCGGTTAAGTTTTTTTATTGTACATCTGTGATCGTGAGCAAAAAATATATATAGGAATTTCCAATATTGTACGATATGCATGTGTTAAAACAGCTGTAAGCCTTTTGAGAAAAAAAAAGTCATATTTTACTTCATTCGTAAATTTTATTTAAGTCATCTGCGTTTTTATTCCCACATGGGCTAGCTGGATAATTTTTATTCATTAATCAGGAAGGGTTTAAAAAGGTATAAATATAAAGTGTACCCGTATTTGCGAAAAGAGAAAACGGATACCCCTTAAGGATTAAATATCTTAGAACACTCGACAAGGATTCCAATTGCGACCTCCTCTCGTCTCCGGCAAACTTAACAAGACTTCCGACTTCACCAGTGTGTGCACTGGTATTGATAAATGCATTTATTACTTAAATTATAAACTCATAAAATGCAGACACACGGTTTTAGACATTTGAATACCTGCATTACTGAGGGTGGCTTTACACGTGTGATTTATGACGTTCCTTTAACAATTTTATCTCCACATTAAAGCATAATTTCCGCAAATAGCCGTCGCAGTGATTTTAAAATAGCTGTACTAGAAAATTCAAAGAAAAAAAATGCAAGGACGAGAGCTAAGCTCAGTATTTTGGCAGTTTTTTTTAAACAAAACCTATTCAAAAGATTATTTTTAATTTTTTATCACTAAGAAACTAAATAAAATAATCAATATTTGTTACCAAGATAGTATCTTATTTAAAAATATGGTCTAGAAAATAATTCAATACGGTCTTTAATCTTGAGAAGTAAATCAATTAATCCACAGCATCGACATGTAATCAGCTGGCAATCAGACCCAGTTGTAATCAATGTCACGACTAGTTTAACCTCGACTCCCAACACAAGATGAGAAGGATAATTAATGGTAATGAACGCTTATAGGAATACGGAACAGCTCTGAAGCGTGTGGCAAAGTCACAATACCTAAGGCGGGTTACATGGGGACGCGATTTATCGTCAGTTTTATGTAGTATTTATAGCAAAAACACTTTTCAGGGCCAAATAAATTTTAAAAATTTCTTCAGATATTCATTTAGTTTAATATTATATACATATTATTGAGGATTATTGATCATTGCGGAATTTGAACATCACATTAGGCGAATAAACCAAACGGGTTATGATACATGGTAAAACTGTTGAAAATGATATATTTAAAAGATTAAACTAAACATAATTAATGAAGTGATATTTTTATTTATTGTTTGTTGAAAGGTTTTATGTCAAAAAAAAGCACTCATCTTAACTCGCTGCTTTTTCCATCCCATATTAATATGTATATACATAATTAAAATATTTTATATTTTCATAGCAAACTCTAATTTATTTAATTGTATAAAATAACAATACAGTAGTATCCTTTTTTTAAGTGACTTAAAAATACATTTAACTGTAAGTGTTTGGATGATAGGATTGTTGAAATGGGGGATATTGCTGCTTTTCCTAGTAAATTGATTGACGCCCGAGACCATTCGAACACTAGAGCGGGTTTTTAGATTTACGTTGTTTAACTTCATAGAATGAATAAGAAATGAAAGAAGAATTCCTAAAATATTGTTTTCCTCAGACTGAAATCGCATATTAAATAATTCATGTTAGTTAAACAAATTTTTCAACAATTTGTTTTGTAAAAAAAAAAAGAAGCTATTTCTCGTGAATGTATTATTACCCGTTCAGGCTATCCGCATTTAACTGCATCATTGGTTATGGATGAGGACGCTAGAACTTGGAGGGAGTGTATTCGCGTTTCGGAAAACCACCCTGAGTGTACATGACCGGGATTCGAGCAATGATATCCCCCATCAAGGGAAAATTAGACTAGAAGTTCTGGAAGTTTAGTCCATGTGTCCACCAATTTTGAGTAATAAAATGGTAAAATAAAACTAAATTATAAAATTAATCACTTTTATTTTATTCATTGACGAATGACCGCGGAGAGGATTTTGTATTTGTATGTGAAATGCTAAAATTACGGTTTATGCTAATGGAGGATGAGAACGTCAGTTTTATAGAAATTCGCTTTGCTCGTTGGGGCTACTCCCCCAAACCCCCCCCCTGAGTTTTCTTTGCAAGTGGATGTAAGCTAATATAATTCCAGAGCAGTTTTTTGATAGGTCTTACCGTTTAGCCTCAAGATACCTCCAAAGAAAGGTCCGCACCGACTTTAAAGTTGCTCCGACATTTTGAAATTTTTTCGGTGGTTACAAAATTTATTTTTTGTTTCTAGCTCATCTGGAAATGGGTAAACATTAATGTCAGTGAATGAGTGAGTGAGTCAGCCATGTGGCTTTATAGTAGTATAATTACCCCAGATTGGCATGGAAAGATAATAGGAAAACTACAATGATAAATTATATTTTTAAAGCAACCCCTAGGTCACCTGGGTGGGATTCAAACACCAGCTCCGATATAAGTTTAACGTCTTGTCCATCGGTGCAGTTATATTTTAGTTTGCATTTTATATTTTGTTAGTCAATATTTTGTTATTAGTAAAACTATGGAGAATGCTGGCTTCAATCAATAGTTTCTACAGTGTCACTAAGGATACATATGAATAATTTAAAGTTTCAAACAACTTAAATTCACGTAAAAACTCAGGTGAACTAAATTACAAAATTGAATGGTAATTAAATTTAACTGTTTATACTAGAATTAGTGTAGTAGAATGTGTGACTAATATATTGTTATCACTTATAAAAAGCATTAAAGTGCTATTAAATAAATTAAACACATCGTTTCTAGACGGCGGATTTTGACTTAAATCCTTTCATTTGACTTGGCGGTATTTCATGAATTGAGCGTTCGTTCATCATAGCAGGCCCAACTCAGATCGCATCTGCGTTTTGTGTGTGTATGTGTGTGTGTGTGTGTGTGCGCGCGCGAGAGAGAGAGAGAGAGAGAGACAGTGAGAGAGGGNGGGGGCGGTATGGGAGTAAAAGGGAAAAGAAAAGACCTGTGGTATGCCAGAAATGTGTGCAATGCATTCGTATTTGAATGATTACTCGAAATTTTCCACGGTGACGATGGGGGACAAAGCGACAAAAGTTTTTGTTAGTAACTATAAAATGTCTTTAATAAGACCTAATAAAGATTTGTGCACAGTGCTTAGCTGTGAAGCCATTGCAAAATTGCTAAAAATGGCCTTTTCAATACAGTTTTTATCTAAATATAATTTAATATCATCAGAAATGATTCACGTACAATAGTGTTCGTTTAAATCTACGATTTTTATCCGACTGTATCGCAGAGTCGATCGGCATGTGATGCACGCTCTTAAAGTCGGGTTATACCCTTAAGCCTGCCAGTGACGACACGATACAGCACCGTTAAGTGAAATGGCAAAGGTCACGTCATAGCCCCACTAACGGGATCAATCTCCAGTTTACATACAATATTACATTACTGTAGAACCTATTGGCTTAACCTCGTCAAAACTAATTTAATCGATTGGGCTAAAGCCCTCCCTTCATAGCTGGAACAGTGAATCACACAACAGATGATGAGTATGATGATTATTGTTAGAAATTGGCTGGAGGGAAATATTGTTCGAGAACCTGGGATGTTTGGACCTGTTGCGGCCATGTTTGGGTAACTATTAATTGTCTTTATATTTAAATCAGTATTAAGTAGAAAGAACCCTATTAAAATATATCTACTGCGTTAAAAATTGATAGTGGTTTCTTATATTATTATTATTAAGTGTTTATATGTATTGATACATTGTAACAAATTTGACAGCTGCGTATCATATTAATTGACATAGTAATATATTAAAACAGTTCTATTAACAATATTATTGTAACAGCCGTATAAGGTTCTCCCTGCTAAAATCCTTCTAGAGTTTTGGATGAGCGGTATTTAACGGGGGACGACCATTACATCGCATGTCCATTAGTCATTACATCGCGTTTTTGGTACAAATACATTGCAGGTCCATCACGTCACATTTCCCCCACCTCTTTACACACAGCTATCCCTACTCTGATGTACAACCAATAGGATTGAAGAGGCGTATATGTATATACAACTACATCGCGTTATAAATACATCGAGTTTTGCTAGGATTGTGGGCCTGACTCTCCCCTCTAGCTCCCCCTTCTCACTTTGAATGTAGGGCTGGTTGAAAGGATAGCGTGCCTGACTCTCTTCTCTGACTCTCACTATGAAGGTAAGGCTGGTTGCAAAGATAGTGTACCTGTCTCTCACCTATAACTCTCACTTTGAAGTGTAGGGCTGGTTGAAAGGATAGCGTGCCTGACTCTCTTCTCTGACTCTCACTATGAAGGTAAGGCTGGTTGCAAAGATAGTGTACCTGTCTCTCACCTATAACTCTCACTTTGAAGGTAGGGCTGGTTGAAAGGATAGCGTGCCTGACTCTCTTCTCTGACTCTCACTATGAAGGTAAGGCTGGTTGCAAAGATAGTGTACTTGTCTCTCACCTATAACTCTCACTTTGAAGGTAGGGCTGGTTGAAAGGATAGCGTGCCTGTCTCTCATCTCTGACTCTCACTATGAAGGTAAGGCTGGTTGCAAAGATAGTGTACCTGTCTCTCACCTATAACTCTCACTTTGAAGGTGAGGCTGGTTGAAAGAATAGCGTGCCTGACTCACAAAACTTAAATAAACTTCACCATAACCGAGATGCCTAGGCAAGTGGATCCGCAACACTCTTAAAATAAATACACCATCATTTTGTTTTGTACTTCTCTGGAAAAAATTTTCTAGATAAAAAGTTATATTTTTAATTTGTAGCTTATATTCTTATTTTATTATTTCATCTTTGCTTTTCGTTGCACCACAGTAATTTGAATCTACAAATTCAAGTCTCAGAGTTTTTTTTAAGTACATTAGCTTTCTGGCACGCTAGAAACTCTCCCCCTCCCAAGGAGAGTCAGTTGACCCTTCATTCCTATTGGTTGTACGTCAGAGTAGGGTTAGCTGTGTGTAGAGAGGTGGGAGGAAACGCGACGTGATGAACCTGAAATTTATTTGTACCAAAAACGCGATGTAAGAGGCACGTGATGTAATTTTAAACACCCGTATTTAACGATCGAAATAATTGTAGATGAAATTTTAAACTATAAAGTTTTGTTGTAGAACAAAGAATAAGACTAATAAACATTTGTTTTCTAAAATTAATATTTATAAAAGAGAGCGCACAGACATTTCAGAATATGTTGAAAAATATTTTATTTATTTATTTATTTGAGATATTTATCGTGCACTTTCTTAACCAACTGATTATATCACCACACAACTTATAAACTAATTTAAATCTAGAACAAGCACAACACCAAGCCCCCAGCCGTCAATTCATCACTGTGAAACGGTAAACCTACATTTCACCAATGATAAATTTTTCGGCCATGCCAGGGATCAAACACGAGACCCTCAGCTCAGTAGGCAGACAGGCTACAGACTTAACTAAGATGTCGTACGTCGTCAGATATAATGCACAATTTAAATAATGGAAAAACTAATACAAGCGAAGGAGCCCTTTATTTTCCATACAGAAAAAAACACCTGTATCGTAAGATTTGCACTTGCTAAAAAAAAAAAGAAAAAAGATTATAAATGCCACAGTCATATTAAAGAATAGTAGAGTATTATTTTAAACCTTGAATTATATAACTAATAAAGTCTAGAATATATTATTTAGTCAAAAACTTAAGGTGGGGGTGTAGGAGACGCGGAAAAGTTAAGTATTTTTGCAGTTTTTATATCAAAACATTATTTAGGTAAAAATAAATTAAATCTTGCTTCAGTACAGAGTTTAATTTTCTTCACATGGTGATGTCAACAGTTATTGAATATCTGTCAAGGGTGTCCTGGAATTGTATGACCACTTTTTGCCTCGATTTAAAATGTTTGTCGTGCGTATAACCCGAACGGGTAGTAAGACGCGGTGCTAATAATAATTAAAATGTTTGTCATTGCTCAAGACAACGGTTGATATCACCATGGAAAGAAAATTATTATTATTATTATTATTATTATTATTATCCCGCGTCTTACTACCCATTCGGGTTATACGCACTTACGCTAATGTGTACTTGGTAGGGTGATTGTGAGATGAAATGGAGGACCTACAGTTTAACGTGGGATCCGAACCACGGTGGAGGCCCGGCATTCCACACATTAACAAATTGTGATTAATAAGCGTCTTGTCAGAGGTGAAGGAAGGGTTTGGCAATCAGATAAATCTGTGCCGGGACCAAGAATTGAACCCCGGACCCCCAGCACAGAAGTCCGACACCTTACCCCTAGACCGTCAAGTCACCCTGGAAAGAAAATTAAACTCGTATGATTTTAATGAAGCAGTATACGGTATTTAAAAAAAATTCCAAACATTGTTAGCTATCTATTTACTTGGAGACCATATCAAAGGATAGGCTGGCGTCGCCTCTCATTCCTAATAAGGCACTATCCACCTACTATCACTCCTAAGCTTTGTACTTGAATAGTTAATTGTTGTTGTAAAATAAATCACTATTCTTTTGTTACCACCTTGTTATTTATAATGAAATGTGGGGGTTACACCTTTTCTCGTGTACCTTACATCTCCACCTTAAAAACGAATTTTCAGAAGTCGTATTTTATATCATTGTATTTTTCTTAAAAACGAACCTTTCTGGTATTGAAACGGGAGTAAACACAACTTACAAGCTGTTTCTCTCTTTAATTTATATGTTCGACGACTGCTAAAGTACAATAAAAGCACACTATAGGGCTTATTTTCTAGACATCTGGCTTATTAAATATTATACTTAGCCCCAATGATTATATAGGAAGGAAAAGTAAACAAACCCAAATAGTCATTTGTGAGAAAGCTTTAAAACAAAACAGGTGTATAGAACCTCAGCTGAAGGAGCATTAGTTTGCACGTTTCCATATTTCATATTATTAGTAATTTATATCAAACCAATATTAAACAATCTTACAAGTTTAGGTACTACAATAGTGTACAGACCGATAGCAATAATTTTTTTTTAAATATGAGAACAACTTACGATACTTACACTTCCTCGTTAAAATCTATCTTTAGGGTGATCGCAATAATAACTGTTAACTTCCATTTAATTATATTAAACACTAAAAATTAAGCTAATTGAAATCTTTTAGAGTAATTGCAATAATTAATGTACATATGCACATAAAATAAACAGTGAAAATTACTTCAATGCTTTAAGTACTCTTGGGTAGTTTATGACTACTTAATATGTAATTATTGAAAATCAATATTTTTACATAAAATAATTCGCCAAGAAATCAAAGCAAATCTTAGAATATAATAATTTTAATAAGCCCCTACAATTCAATTGGTCAACTCAATTAGGTATTTAAATAAATTCTAATGGATATTACACAGGACTCATGGGTATAGTAACTTATCTTCTCATTTGTCCACTTGTGATACATGACAGTTATAGGAATTTATATTTGGTGAAATTCACTAATATAAAGTGTCATCTTTAGAGCTGATATAGTTTAAATCCCTAAAAGATATAATGTTTTGTTTGTGTTCACTGAGATAATTTCTAAGAGTGTTTTCACAGAGTTGTCAAAAAACTACTATTAATTTTGATTTACCATTGTTTAACAGAGAGTGTTATCTCTTAAATGATAAGGTAAACTAATATCTCGAACCATTAGTGTTGCTTACTAAAAGCTATTAAACTTGGGTGTATTTAACGACGGTAGTTAACACAGTCGATACCACGCTAATTACCAAATTTCCCGGAGCTAAGAGGTTAAAATCGAGAGTTAAAATTATTGCTGGTTTCATCGTTTTTCGTCTACAAGACTTTCACTTAATTGTTTGGAGTTTATTTAACGTGTAAAGATTAAAATCAACATGGTTTCTTATAATTTCAAACAAATAAGATCTATAGACTTCTCTCTAGTCAAAAATAAACATTTTCTCCAACCATCGTTTTATATTTTCTAAAATTATATTAAGGCTTTAGAGGAGGATTAAAGTTAACTTAGTATTACACCTATAAAAGTATACATTACTCTAATAAAAGTGACGCTACAGAGCTAAGTTATTAAATAAGAATATAATTTATAAAACTTATGTACAGCCAGGCTAGGACTATATTTTAGGGAAAAGTCAAATTTGATCAAATTTATATAATAAATTTGTAGCATCTATGACCTTCCATTAGGCTTCTTTTATTTTACATACAACACATCTTTCTTGTCATTTTTGTGGAGGGATAGTGGGAAGGAATTTAAGAAAATCTTAGTAGACCTGGTCGAGCTTTTAACCCCGGATTTTTCGTTACTATCAAACTAAACAAGACGAGACTAACGCCTCATTAGTTTAGTCCACTAAATTGGATATCAGGTTTTCACTAGAATCTATAGTTACGAGTATTTAATTGTGTTTTAAGCTATCCAAGCTTTGGATAGAATTTTCAGTAATATTAATCATTGGTATCGGCCCTACATCTAAAATGGTCTATACTTGCCACTTTATTGGTTTTTTAGTAACCTCTTCAGGCTATACGCATATGTACTAATTACGCTAATGATCTAGAGGAAGTGTACTCGCATTTGCGTGGGGGAGAAAGTAAAACCCTTTAGTAAAAAGTACCCTCAGTACACCCGATCCGGGTTTCGAGCCCCGATCTCCAGATCATCGGCAGTCTAGTCTATTGCGATGGTGACGCCTTAGACCATACGACCACCGAAGCAGATTAGTTTATTTATATGAACACTCTACTGTTTATATCATTTAGTATTGTATCTATCAAACTATATTAAAATGGTCGAAATATGAGTATCTAACAGTAATGGACATTTGACCCAAATTTACTATTTACCTTGTCAAGCTTAAACTAAACCAACTTAAATTAATCTGTTAAACAAACAATTAAATATATTTTAATTTGTGTGTCTCACAAAGTGATACGGGATTGTGTTTCTACAAGATCAAGACTCCTGATATATGAATTAACTATATGCTTTAATTAAAAACTTTGATGTAAGAAATAAACTAAAGCAGTACTCAAATGCTTCTAATAACCTAAGAACACTCCACAACTTAGTTCGAGATTTTTGTCTTCATCACGTTCTTGATACAGAATTCCATAGACTAACTTGTGTAACTTACAGTTGGTCTACGATACACTTAGTTTGTCATATAGACACGTGATCAGCCACCCATAGTTTCGACGTTAATATCATTTTGTTTTCATTTACATTTCTCAAGGTGAGATGGAAAGGAAAGTGAGTTAAGGTAAATATTTTTGCAGTTTTTATGAAGAAAGAAACAACTTTTGGAGTAAAATATAAAAAATATTGTTCCAGAAGATACATTTAGTTTAATTTTCCACATAGACATAGTAATCACAAATGTTTTTGAATATTTGCCATGAGCATGGTGATGTGAAACCTTTTAAATAAAAATAAAAAGTCCTATTCAAGTCATGCTATGCTCACGACAAATATTAGAACACATTTAGATTATAGTGTGTATAACGTGATTATAAATATATTCATTGCAGGAATATTTTTATTTAAATGGCACAATTTTTTTTTCTTTTCATAAAAACTACAAAATTACTTACCTTAATTCGCGATTTCTTCCATCCCACCGTGAAGTCGAAGAAAATAAATTGCTCGCCGAGATATTTACTTCGAGCATTCGGTCTTCCATCTCGCTATACTTTGAGCACTAATTTAAATCTTCACAGATGTATGCCTGCGTCGACATAAGTATTTTCTCCTCACAAAGTCTTTCTGGAGAACACAGAAACTGTTAAGTTAACAGTCGTCGAATACAGATAGAAAGTTTTAATTGCGACAAACAGTCATAGTGGGAACGGTAGAGTATTTAGGGTTTGGGAGGGGGGGAGAGGGAAGAACAAGGTGGTAAGAGAGAGAGAGAGAGAGTGGCTAGAAGAGGTACAGGGTTAGATAGATAGTGGAGCAAAGTGTGGCTTTTCCAGCTAAGAATATTTCCTAATTACTCTTGAGATGTCTCATTCCTTCTCTTTTCTTCTATTTAGAGCATTTCACTTTTCAGGAGTTCCCTAATTTGTTTTTTTTCTCTCCCTACCATCTTTCTTTAAAAGGGAAAAGGAATTTAACTCTGCCCAATTAATTTCAAGACGTTAATAATTACATTAAAACCTACACTCCCTTGACTTTCTAGAGATCATCCAAGAAGTTGAAGTGTTTTTTTTCCTTAGAATTTGTTGACATATTGTTGTATTAAAATTAGAATTTTGGTAATTAGTATAATTATTTCATGACAAAAATTCATTTTGGTGATTTATATAGATAAAGGTTAAAAGCGGTTCTTTTGGTGAGAGTTAAAATAAATTGGTTTATTTCACTTTGACAAATATAGTTTTGTTATATTCATAATTGTGGCTTATTTTACATTTGAGGATACCTCTTACTGTACTTTTTAAATTTAACACTCAATTTTATTACCTCTAAAAGTAATAATTTGTGTGCATGGATGACTTTTCCAAAAATACTATAGCACTTAAAATTGTTGAACCGAATAATATCAAGAATATTGGTGACTACCTTTAATTATATAGGCTTACTTATCTCATTTTTCCTTAAAATAAATTAAATTGTATATTTGTAGTTTGAAATAAATTTATTTTATTTTATTTGAAATCTGTAAATAAATTTAAATGTAATTTTTTATTTAGTTTTTAGCGTGGTTATTTTATATTGTTTATATGCATAAGGCCTACATTTGTGTGTAATTTAAACATGGTGATAACACTTTTACAGTCAAAATTTACCTAAAACTTCAAGAATATTTTAATATTCAAGAGATAACTTGGCTATTTTGTTTAATAATTTAGGAATAATTAATGTTAACACACGAACAGTTTCTACTTAGTGTTTTACATAAAAACAAGTACTAAAAGCTGCAGTGTGACTTCTTCAACCATTACATTTTAATTTACGCCTAAAAACTCTCCACGTTTAAACTTACTTAACTTAAACACGTCGTACAGTAGGCTAATGAAAATCTCGAGTTCAGCTGAATAATGGATTTCCTTTCCAGCCCACGTTTTTGTGTAGTCTCTTTTTTTTTTTTCCTTTTATATTTATCTTGTGATTAAAGCTCTTACAATGTTTCTTAGATTAACAAGGACTGTGTTTACTATCTAGGCTCTAAATAATAGAGTGTTTGTACCACATTTTGTCCCGTGAGGTTTGATTGGGGGGGAATGTTGTGAATTTAGTTTCGAGCCTTGTTTGACCAATACGAACATTTGTTCACACAAGACATCAGAAATTCTATCTATTTATTTACTACGTTTAACGCAACTTAAATCAAGTGATAAGTAGGAGGAAGATAGTAGAGATAAAGTTATGTCTTATCACGGAGCAGAGATAATGAAACCCCAAGGGTAAATCGCACCTCAAATAATTCACCTAGTTTGTATTCGAACCCTGACCTCTACGTCAATGGCAGCCTTGTGGAATAAGAGTTCAACGAGAGCCACCACAAAGATGTTTTTTTCTCATTTAGTTTTGAATCAAATATTTTACTATCTCATGTTAGACATATTAAATAAATGCAATTATTATATTAATTTTATTAAATTTAAGTCACTAAAATAATATTGACATTTATTTTAATCCCAAAATAAAAATTATCATTTAATTAAAAAGGAGGATATATTTCTAAATTTAAATATGTTAATTTATTATAGTGAAATCGAGACAAAGACGCGTGAATTCAAATTAAATAAATGATAATAATAACTTAATTTAAAGTCATAAATATATAATATATGAACTAAAAAATACACAAACTAATATACTCATAAATAAAATGCTATCATAATCAGCCAATAAGATAATTGCAATTATATACTGTACATAAATGGAAAGTGGACTCAGTGAAATTTCCGCTCAAGTAAAATATCCAGATAATTATATATCAGGAGAAGGAGATGCAGGATATATATGTTAAAGTTTTGATCAATATTCTGAAATATTGTCATATATGGTCTACAGCAGACCAAACGTTAGTGACATATTCGACCACAAAGCGCTCTAGTCGATACGCAAGATTGAGGAAAAGAACTGGAATAACGGTTACTGCTATATTATAACCAGCGGCAGCTTTGGGGTATGATTGTCATTTGTGGGGCAGCTCATAACATAACATAACATAACATAACATAACATAACATAACATAACATAACATAGACTAATCTAACCAAATCTAATCTAAAAATTGCTTTAACTAATCTAAATTTGTAATATATATTTGGCTATAGGATTTAGGAGGAAAATAATAACATAGTTCTTTAACTTCAGGACTCGCAACACAACGTTAGTAAGAATGTTCTAATGTTTCTTGAAAGTGTGAGTGGATATTTCACTGAGTCAATATTTCTCTGAGTGGAACCTTCGCAACACCACATAAATGCATGCACGTGTTTAATATAATATCATACTAGTAGAAACAATACCGGTACCATTAGTTGGTAAAAAATGAGATAGTTTTGATTAAAATATGTATTGGAAAGTACAAAACGCAAAGCAATATTATTGATAAATAAAATGCTCATGACTATTTTATATTCATTTTTTAAATTGACGTTTAGTCAACGATAAAATAAGTATGTTTCAATGTATCGTTAAATTATGTATCAATGTTCCTCATGTGATGCACAGCTTTAAATAACTTTCGTCTTCCAAAGTCTCTATAAAGAAGGAATAATGCATTTTTATTGTTGTTTTTGTGTGGTGCCATTTCAAAACGGAAGTGAAAACCAAAGTTGCGAGGTTGTAGCGAATAGCTCACTTTATATGGGCGGGGAGGGCAAGGATGGAGAATTTTATTTCCAGCCTTAACTTTTACGCGAGGGAAAGGAGAAACATTTTCTTGAAGTATTGAAATGAAGTCACAAAAGGATTTTCTCCATGTTGTTTTTTTCTTATCTTTTTTTTTTTGCACGTCCTATACTCACTTTCTTTACTTTCTCCTCTGTTGTTATTCAATACTTTCTTTGTTCGCTTTCCTCACATCTCTTCATTGTTATAATACCCTTCCCCTCCTGAGATTTTGATGTGGTGGTGTACATACATCTCTCAGACCGACGAGAGAGAGAGAGAGAGACATTCTAACTCTCAAAGATTCTTTTTGTTTTCTTTAAGCGATTGAAAAAGAATCAAAGATACAATGACAGACTCAAATAGAAATAGATCGACAATTTCAATTCAGAATATTACCATTCTAGGTGAACGTGAGATAAAAGATAAACTCTAGCTTTGGTTTTTTGCGGTACCCCCACCCCCCGGATTGATACATATGTGCAAACAGGTCTACAATTACCGTGTGGGGTTTTGTCGTTTTTATTTTAACCTATCTGGGGGAAAACATTAAAAATATGACCTTATGATTTGTCGCTTTGATTGTAGCACGCTAAAGGAATTTTTTGAGAGTAATTTACTCTTTAGAGAATTTTCCAAAGCACCTTTGAAAATAAACTAGTGCCGATGGCTATATGGTCTCTAAACATCAGGCTACTTGAGTTTGTAATTGTATACAATAAAGTGTTGGGATGGAATCAACACTGTAAATGAAACTAAAACCCTCAAAACAACATAATTCCGGGACCGCTTCGTTCTCGAGATATGGCAACATTGTGTGGTAGCAGTGCACATGACTCATTTGGCGTGCCAGAGACATGGAACGTCGCATTCAGTTATCTGTTGTGATTGAAAGTGGCCAGTAAGATGGGGAACCAATACACAAACGAGAAACTGACCGGTATGATTCTGATTCACGGTGAAGATTGACAGAATTCCGCTTATACTGGTCGTACGTATGATGCACGTTTTCCTGTCCAACAAAACCTAAATCCCAGGAAATTAGTAGCACTGAATCGTCGTCTGAGGGAAACCAGTCGCTTTAAACATGTGATGGTCAACATTTGTAGGTCACGAAGTCACAGGACTGTTGCAGTGGAAGAGAAAATTCTGCATTCTGTGGAATGGTCACCGGGTACAAATACAAGGAGATTAGCCACACGTCATCACCTGTCACTGACGTCTTTGTGGATAGCAATTCATTACCAATTACTGTACCCCTTTCATTTATAACATGTGCAGAAATAGAACCCAGCTCTCTTTTTAAACGTCATAACACATTCTGTGAGTGGCTGCTGCACCCCCATGCCACAGAACCTCAAGTCCTCAGCAGAGTACTGGCAATGGATGAAGCAACATTTATTAGAAATAGTAGTGTCAATCTCTGAAACCAACCCATCTGGGCCGATACAAATCCAAATACCATCCGGGAGGTTCATTCACAATATCAATTATCCATCAACGTTTGGGCGGGAGTCATGGTTGAAGACCGTATGAAATGACTGCACGACTACGAGGTGAACACTTTCTGCAGACCATTCTCTCCCAACTACTGGAGGATGTTCCACTGGCAGTTCGGCTGAACATATAGCTGATTCAAGATGGAGCCCCTGCACATTACGACCATGCAGTGGGACACCATTTGGACGAATACTATCCCAGGCGATGGATTGGACGCAACGGGTCTATTGCATGGCCGGCGCGATCTCTCAATCTCATACCCCTGCAACTTCTGGTTGTGGAGTCACATGAAGGGAATTGGGTACTCCCAACAGTACAACAAGAAATAACATTTGTGGAATGCAATTGTGGCTGCTGGAAATATGATCCGTGATATTCCGCACATCTTTCAACGAGCACGACAGTCGTAGTGCAGGAGGCCTAAGCTGCGTTGTGAATGCAATGTAGGATACTTCGAACATATCATATGAATGTTCAAAGTTCCACACTACCAAGTTATGTAAAAATTTTACGACATAACGGTGGTCTTTGTCTGACTTTTCCCTTTCCGTCTCTCGATAAAGAAGCGGTCCCGGCAATAATTTGCTACGAGAATTTCAGTATGGATTTTATCACTTCACTATATTGTGTACAGTTACAAATCACCCTGGGGTGTTCAATAAAGTTTTGAATTATTATTTTCATTTTTGTCGTGAATAAAATGATACTATCTCTATTTAAATAAACTTGTGCACTAAAATATACACTTTGAGAAGCTTATGTATTATTCAAATTGTTATAAAAGCAACTTTAAATTATGTTTTGAAGTTAATAGAGGTTTTATTATTAAATCATTAAAATAAATATGATAGTTTTTACATAACAATGACCATATTAGGGGCGGTTATCCACAATATTGGAATTTCAAGGTTTTTCCGCCCATACCATATTTGTGTATTTTGATCTCCTGTCGGTTTTCCAAAATGTTGTGTCATATTGAATATACTTGGATGTTTCACGGCTTGTACGAACAGATTTCAACTATAGTTAAATAAACTAATATTATAAATATCATTATTTGAAAGGTAGCTTTTCTACTTGGAAAATATCATCAAAAAAAAACAACATGTTCGACTGTTTTGTAAAACAATGATCAAATGCATGGCTGTAATTATTATAGAAACAGTGAATGGCTCTTTCTTGTTTTAAAACATCAATTGCCAGGCGAGGGCATAGCATTCCGATTATTAGCATTTATATTTTCTGTGTTTTTCGCTTAGTATTTGTAGCATAAAAGCACGGGGAAGGGGGGGCTCAGCACGATATCAATATAAGTAGAAGAGAGCTTATAGTTAAATAAAATGCCACGGCGGCGCAAGATGTGCTCTGTTCCCGTCACAGAAAGAGCTTTAAGATATATTCTAAGACGTGTGCTTAAGTTGCTTTATACTATGAAATAACGTTTAATAAAGATAGCTAGATTGAAGTGTTAATACATATATGATTTTACTCTCGTTACTTGGTAGTATGGATACATTCTATTAAATAATGGGTGGCCTGGTGCTCTAGGGGTAAGGTGTCAGACTTCTGTGTTGGGGGTCCGGGGTTCAATCCTCGGTTCCGGCACAGATTTATCTGATTGCCAAACCCTTCCTTCACCTCTGACAAGACGTGTATTAATCACAACTTGTGAATGTGAGGAATGCCAGGCCTCCACCATGGTTCGGATTCCTCGTTAAACTGCAGGTCCTCCATTTCATCTCACAATCACCCTACCATTACACATTAGCGTAAGTGCGTTTAACCCGAACGGGTAGTAAGACGCGGTGCTAATAATAATAATAATAATAATAATATTAAATAATGTATTTAAATAGGGGGAAATAACATTAAAATTAACATGAAAGAGATAAGGTTTAATAGTGTAGATTGGATAGAAGAAGTAGCTCAAGATATGGATAAGGTGTAATGAGGTGGACTGTATGGATATAGTTCAAGATAGGGATAGGTGGCGGACTGTAATTGCGGTAGTGAACTTTCGAATTCCTAATGCCATAGAATAAGTAAGAAACATAAATTAACGCATCTTTCTTGATAGGCTACTTCATTAACGTCGGCAGGCTAGTTCATTAATGTCGGCATTGTTAAAGTAAACAAACTGCACTGCGCACCGCATAGACTTGCTCGCTCCTTTACTTAAAATTATTAAGATATGTGAAAAAAACACATTGCTGCAGAAACATAATGGGGAAAAAAGAGCGACACATTTTATCAAAGATGAATGAAAAATGAAATGAAATGATAAATGAAATTAATAATATACACTGTTAGAGAAAAATATTGAGAAAAAAGAACATCATAATCTACAAACGGGCATAGCAATCAACTCCCCCATTTCCCAGAACTCTATTTAAAAATTTGATTTGCCTATAGATTTGAAACTATTTGTTTGGTAAAAAAATTATTTCAAATTAAAAAAATTTTAATAGTCCTACAACTTTGCAATTAATTTGTATCTCAAACAATTACGAAGCTATGATCAATATTGGAGATATAAAATTGTGTAAAGTACTCTCCAAGTAATTTTTCCGGAAAAATGAGATGAATCATTTGGTATTTAATGCTAAACAATGTCTAGAATTTTATTAAAAATAAAGCCGATTTAAAGAGAATCGCCTTTTTCTCTTTTCACTCTTAAGTAGACTACCCTTAGTTTTAGGGCTAGATAATATATCTCCAAAAACACCCTAGGGAACCTTATGAAAACCATACATATCAAGTTTTAACTTGGTCAGTAAAATGGGTTTGTCTCCATGCTGATATACAGACACACAGACAGCGTCGAAAAAACCCACTTTATCGGTTTCAGAGGTTCAAAGCATTGACATCCATTAGAATCTCGGATTAAATTGTTTTGACGTTCACGATACCTTCTCTCCGAGGGACAGTGAGGCAGTAAAAAGTCTAGAAGAATGTTCCAATTTTTGAACTATGTTTTCTCTGTCGTCAACGACGTGAGGCAACAGGAACGCCCAAAACCCAGTCACTCATTAACAATAGCGCGTCTATTCATTAGGGCCTTGTTCTGGCGTGTAATAATCCCTGACCAACAAAATGTAGCTAGGGCGTATTCCCAATAAGTTCCACATTTCTGGACATCAATGAAGGAAAATATCATTTCTAGTTCCATGCATTTACAGTCAACTCAAAAGAGCTGTCAGTTGTCACGTTTATTATTCATCTCTTTTTTTATTCAAATAATATATAAAAATATTAAATATACATTGGGCTATATTCATACTTATAGATTCACAAGTATTACATTATTGTACAGCATTATAAAAACAGAACGTGTTTAAACAAAATGTAATCATGAATACAATTATTGAAGAGTGTTGAAAAATGTCTTGACTTTTTGAGACTTAAATCTGTTCATCAGAAACTAAAAACACTGAAAATCTCATTTATTTATTATAAGTTGTGTAAACAAGTTTTGTATATTCTATACTTTTTAATATAGGAAATTATAGTTTAAGATGAAGAAAAATAATGCCTGTAGCTATTGTTCTTAGTTTTTTTTATATTTAACGCTATGATTAATTTGATTTAAAAATCTAGAAACTAAAGAAAAACTATCAAAATCAACATATGTCATAATAATTTTATTGATTGTTATTATTGTGTCGAATAAGTATACTTTCAGGATATTTATCTGTTTCTCTCTTATTCTCATAAACAATGTAGAGAGCAAGTTTTAAACCTACTTCAGATGCCGCAGGGTATAAGGCGCCACATTCGCAATAGATTAGACTGCCTATGACGGGGATATCGAGTTTAAATCCCAATTGGGTGCACTGAAGGTGGTTTTCCCTAAGTGATGTAGGCCTACCATTCTCTCTATACGCAAATGTGGGTACATTTTACTATAATATCTACCTTACTTATTTCTACACTTTTTTTATCCGCATCTTACTACCCGTTCGGATTGTACCCCTATCTATTGATTATTCTAATGTGTTAGGGATGAGGCAGTTAGAATGTAGAGGAAGTGCAACTGCATTTGCGTGGAGGTAGAGTGGAAAACCATCTAGGAAAATCCACTCTTAATGCACCCGATCTCCCCGTCATCGGCAGCCAGTATATCGCGAGATTAGCGCCTTAGACTATGCGGCCACCGTAGCGGGTTCCCTTCTACCCAATTAGTGTTAATATTCAGACATCCCAAACGGGTAGTAAGACTTCATGTAAAAATGAAATGAAAATCCATCCAAACTTTTGCTCCTATTTAGAGACTGTTGGTCACCTTGAAATTGTACCTTAACGCGGGAAAACTGCTATCATTAGTGGGAGGGTTAACTCCACTGTCCACAACACCAACTTCAATACAAGTATCTTACTTCACGGAGAGACAAATTGTCGCCCAATGTAATTTGGTGTCTCGTAGCGCCCCCATCCCCAAAACTGGGATATAATTCAGGCAGAGAGCGTGTCGGAGAATTGACAGGTAGCTCTAGCCCTCTGATTACAAACCGGGATTGTCCGCCCAGGACTAATTGACACAGTGGACAGTTGACTAGGGGATGGAGGTTGTTTAACCCCTAAACCCCCCTGAATATCACAACCCACCCTTCAGTGGTTCCAGAATAGTTAGTCAAGGGGAAAACCACTGATGGTGGAATGTTTTTTAAGTGTATGTATATGTGTTTTTATTGTTTATTGCTGTTGGTTTGCTATACAAAAATATGATCAAAAGTAATAATTTTACAAAAAAAAAACACCTGAATGTGTCTGTAAGCAATTATGGGTATTTATTGAGCGTATTCATGGATATATTTTTGTGTTTGGATGGTAATATTTAAATTGGATCAAAGGAATGGTTAAAAACAATTTGGAAAGTGTTTAAATATGTGTTGGCTAATTGAGACGGTTATTTGAAACTGTTAATAAATTTGTTAGGTATTTCAAATTTAGTTAAAAAATGAGAATTATTTACAATTTATTATAAAAATACGTTACATTTATAAAATACATATTATGAAAGCTTTTTTTTTTTATCTACAAGCTTATTCGTAGAAATGTTTTATTAGCTCCCTAAACACTTTACAGTTCTTCTCGATATCCTAGTCTCGCGTTTCGATATTGTAACATAACATTCTATTTACCCGCTTCGGTGGACGAACGGTCTAAGGCACTACTCTCGCAATAGACTATACTGTCGAAGACGGGAAGATGGGGCTTCGATCCCAGACAGGTGTACTGAAGATGGTTTTTCCTAAACGGTATTCCACTCTACCTTCACGCAAATGCGGGTGCATTTCATCAAAATTATA
This sequence comes from Timema genevievae, assembly GCA_902155825.1. Classification (NCBI taxonomy): domain Eukaryota; kingdom Metazoa; phylum Arthropoda; class Insecta; order Phasmatodea; family Timematidae; genus Timema; species Timema genevievae. The sequence continues at coordinate 123,587 of CABFWO010001438.1, read as the reverse complement.
CTTTCATCCTCCCTAATCAGCAGTGTAAATATGCGGATGGCTTGAACAGATAGTAAAATGCGGTGCATATACAAAATTATTATTATTATTTAGCACCGCGTCTTACTACCCGTTTGGGTTATACGCTTAAGTACTAATTACGCTAATGGATTAGGAATTGGGAAGGTTAACTTTAGAGGAAGTGAACCCGCATTTGCGTGGAGGGAGAGTGGAAAACCATTTAGGAAAATCCACCCCCAGTTCACCCGACCGAGATTCGAACCTCGATCTCCCCGTCCTCAGCAGTCGGGCTTAACACGACTAGCACGTTAGCCAACTACGCCACCAAGGCAGGTACACAATTATTTATGTTTATGAAAATGATTGTGCGTACCCTTATTAGCGTGATAATACAAGGAACTTGCGTTGCCGAATTTTATTTATTTTTAATTAAAGGAAAAATGGTTTATAGGTCACAATGCCTACACCACCACCCCAATTCATCTCCTCATCGTGGGAATTGTGCTATAATATCTCCATCACCATCACCATCACCATCACCATCATCAGTGTTTGTCACAACAAGAAAGGAGAACTGTAGTGTAAAGTACACGTTATTATTACTTTATTTAATGTTGGTAATGTTGTAGTGTGAATGATTTATCAATTAAACTTTAATGTATTTATGAATGTTACATGAATATCACGTTATATAATAGTTCGGTACTATCCGTGGTTCCACACAACCGCGGTAGATCTAGGAACGTATTACCTGCGTATATGGGGGACCTACATTGATATCTAAACCACACTGGATTGCCCAAGATTAGACCCAAGGAATGGGACACGCTTTATTTGATGTTCACTTCTTACGAATAACCAAGAGACTATTTATCCTCTCTACAACATTTTGACTGACCAATGTTCACTAATTTATTTCTATTTAAAAAAAACAGCTGAGCTCTGCAGTCTGTACCCACAACAACTCAATATTTCCCTAAGGATGTCCCCATTCTAGACTAATAAACAAACATTAATTATTTTCAATCAGTCACGTCCAGACAATAATAGCTCATGGAGCACTTCCATTGTGGGTACGTCAGTTCACTAACAATATTTTAATTCTCAGGTGTTTAACCCCTCCATCCCATCCCCCAAAATTCCCTTGTAAACCCTCCCAGAGACTAGGATTGTTTTTCCAATTTGTAAATTTGGTGAATAAGGGAAGAATTAACTATTTAATTGACTGTCTTTTATTTTTTAAGTACAGCATCCTATTACCTATTCAGGATATACGCACTTCTATCAATTACGCTAGTGAACTGGGATGAGTAAGTTTGAATTTAGAGGAAGTGTACCCACATTTTTGTGAAGGGGAAAGTGAGAAAATTATTCAGGATAAGCCACACTCAGTACACCCGACCGGAATTCGAACCCCGACCCCACTATCATAGGCAGTCTAGGCCAACACGGGAGTGATGCCTTGAACCATGCGGCCACCAAAGCAGGTTTTTTAATTTTCCATTTTGATTGGTATTCTAGAGCTACTTATGAGTCGGAAAGAATCCAATAATTTTGGTAGGCTATTAAATAAGTTAATAGATTGTATATTGCTAGTTCTCAAATGTATTTTTAATTATTATTTAAAGATAAACTAAAAAAATACTAACAAAGAAAGCAAATGGATTCACCAAATCAATTTTTAAATAATTTTTAAAATTAGGTTATATACTAAAAAAAACAACCAAAAAACACGATCATTGCCATTTTGGAAAGGGTTCGGACATCGATGTAATCCTTAGGGGCCATATACCAACCGACTCTTTTACCGTCTCTCTCTCTCACACACATTGCCTGTCTGTCATTCTCTGTCGCGGTACATCCGATGCTCACTGAACCCTACTAGAGACGTGTAGCGGTCCAACATATGTGCGCGTGTGTGTTTTAGGGTGTGAGGAAACCGAGAAAATCACGGTAAATTAACGCGCGGCCAGGGAATCTTCTCTCTCTTTCTCCTTTCCAGCAATAGGTTGGTACGACCGTATCCCCTCCCTGCAACGAACGAGCTCTGGATAGGGAAAAAGTCCTACAACCCGTCGGTAATAGAGTGTGTTTTAAAGGGAGCGAATTTTTCTAGTCCCAATTCTCTGTTCCCTTTTACTATCTATCGTTTACAAGATATTTAATCTTCCCATATAGGCCGCATTACAGCTCTGCTTTCTGACGTTGTTTTGCGGCACTGCTAGCTGAAAAATCTTGGGTACCTATTACACACACACGCTGCTTTCTGAAGAATAATCATCTTTCAGCTCAGTGGAGGGGAAGGTATTTTATCGTCCACACTAATGTTGCTGTTTCACTTCTAGCGAAGATGTCTCATCACCAACAACAGGATGAAGACTTGCTTCTATTGTACTGGTACTACCGAAGTTTGAAATCTCTTAATTTTGTAGAACACTAAAATAAACGTGTGTGGAGTCCAAATTTAGTGTTAAGACAGAACACTGTGTCACATGCTGTTACAGTTTTGACTGAATTAGATGCTGATGTCTACCGGAATCACCTACGTATGAATGAAGTCACCTACAAGAATAGTTTGTATAAAGTGCCTCAGCGGTTGACTAAGAAAGATACCGTTATGAGAAAGGTAATATATACAAATGAGAGGCTAAGTGTCAAACTAAGATTCCTTGCAACAAGGTCCATCATAAACAGATTTAAGTTTTCCTCCTCTCCAGACTCGCGCATGCGCGGTGCAACATTAAAAGTCGGAAGCGGAGAAACCCGGCTAGATGGCGCAGAAATCAGTCGTCTGATTAGTAAATATCAAAATAGTTTGATATTCGCGATGCCATATTTCTGAGACGTGCACTGATCATTTAGATATATTACATGTTCATCTTGCAGGCTTCAAAACAATGTCAGAAAGCAGTGTTGCAATTTGCTACGTGTTATGCGACCTCACCTATCCAATTAGTGTATTGGCGTGTTCTCGCGGTTGGCCTGGTATCGATGTTAACAAAATGTTTATGACCCGAGACGATACCAGAGCTCGGTTTGGTAACGCTTTTCTTGACCAGACTAAAGAGTATGGTTACGAGCAATGGTCCGGGAACAGTTTAGTTATGGATAAAAGAAAGAGAGTACTATGAAATGATTTAGATAGATACGAACTTTATGTTTCTTAAGGTTATTTTTGGAAAAATATGTTTAGCTTGATATGTTGTGTAAATATTAGGACTAGTGAGAATAAGCACCAAGGATAAAATTAAATAGCTCATTTTCCGTGGATTTGCAGTACATGTATTAGGATTATATAATTTCACCCACCGAACTGGTTTAGGGAGGGGGGATTTTTTTCGGGCAAAGTCTCAAGGTGTACCCCCCATTAGATGGACCCCTTGGCCCCAGCAATTTCGGAGATGCATCTGGGGAGGCAAAGGGGTAGGGGGTGACCTTTTTGACTTCTGGTTAAAAAAAGTTTTAATTTTGATAGCAGTTGCACATCTTCAGGTCAACACATTTATATTTAAATTCTCATTTGTCAATTTAGACCCATAAAATTGGTAGATATTGCGTCTGACAAGAAAATACAGTTTAGTATTATTGAGATAAAATTACGCTTTTGTTTATTTTTCAACACGTCTTAGTACCAGTTCAAGCCACATGCGCACATTAGCAAGCCACTCACTAGCGTTCTTTCCTGACGTTCTATCATTTCTCTTTCTTTCCTGTCGGATTTACGAACGGAAAATAAGTTTGCAGTTGGACACTAACATAATTAACCTCTTTCACGCTTTCCCGTCACGCATGCCTTGGGATAATCCTCTTGATGTTCGTGGGGAAAATATTCCGCTCAATGCCCACCAACAGCATCCAATATCTTCCAATCTTTTCAAACAGAGTTGATCTTGAAGAAAAGAACGTCCGTTAATGGGTGGTTTTCACGACGTTTCAAGCAATTATACCGCTAGCTCTCCCTTTAACTTATTCCTGAAAGATTTTTATTCCGTCAGAAGGTGAAATATTAAAATGAGCTGTAAAAAAAATAGCAGCTGCTTGCCTCAGATTAGCTACCGTTTTATTATTTAAAAGAAGGAATAAAAAAAAGCGTATGTGGTCGAAAAAGTGGCTTTCTCAACGTGAGATGTACAATCACATGCAGCTTCTGCGTGAGCTAAGGGCAAATGAGCCGAATGATTTCTAAATCTTCCATAACACTAAAAATAAAAATCCTCGGCAAAGCAAATATTATACGAAAAGAACGTTCACACAACCTCTTGTCACACTACCGACTCAAGAACAAGAAATGATGGAACGTCAGGAAAGAATGCTAGTGAGTGGCTTGCTATCTAAGAAGTATGACAGGACTGGCTGTAAGGAATTGGTGTTTGGACAGGCGTCATTCCTTCCTCCTAACCACTAACTTGCACTCTTTCCTGACGGATTCACCTAAGGACAGGCTGTAATGATTCCGCGTCACCCGCTTGACCACTAANGGGGGGGGGGGTGTAATTTATTACTCTGAATGAATAGGGATGAGGAATTGGTATTAATTTAGAGAAAACACACATGCATTTTCGTGAAGGAAGATTAGGAAATAATCACCCTCGGTATACCCGATCGGGATTCAAACCGCGATATCTCCATCACCGAGAATCCGGTCAATCATAAGAGTGACGCATTAGACCACTGATGCTGTTTTGTCACTGTCCCATTTAACCATCAAAAGGATGAAAACATTTTAATTTTACTTGTGCCAATAGCGAAAATAAATTTATTTTAAAAAATATGAAAAGTATTAAAATGTTAAACTTGGAACTAATTTTCACTAATGTGTTGTTTGTGATTTTGGCGAGAGTAATAAAGACAGTTTCCTTCTTGGCAGTGCTATAAAATAACACTAGGAAAGAAACAAAGATTAAAATTGCCACGTATAGCACTAAATAAATGGATGCTTCACGTCTTCACGTCATGAAATCATGAGATTTTTCATATCGTCAAAGGAGGCGATATGCCAAATTTTATATCTCAATATGAAGTGTGGATTTCATATAGTAGTAAAATGAATTCCTTATACAAGTTTTGACGTTTGAGAATATCACACAAAATCGCAATATACAAAACATTCTTTATAATCCGTATTCATGAGAAACGGCAATAAAAGATGCGAAGTCAATCGATTGTCGATTGTTAAATTTATTATTTTTACTCTAAAGGGCTAGCCGGGTTGCAACTATTTATTCACAACAAAATTCCCCTCTATTTAAAATAAAACTTATTGAAGTAGAGAAGGAATGCAATTTAATTTTTCATACAATTGACTAGTGTTAAATCATGTAATTAATGTTTAGAACAGGGTGATTAGAGCTTGATGGGGTAGCAGAGTATTTAACCTCTAAGCCAATCTCCAGACTTCAGGAGGGGATGTATGTGTGTGTGTGTGTGTGTGTGTGTGGCGCGGGGGATATATGGGCTCGAATCAGCGTGCTTAGCTAACTACATTTAGCTTTTTTTTTATCTAATGTTAAGATTTACAATTTAAATCATGCAGTTAAAAATCCTAAATTCACACATATTCAATTATGTTTTGTTATTTTGCGGGATTACTTATGTGTTCCCTCCCCGTTTTTAACACCGTTTTATACAGACACAAACAACCCCCGTGTTTTTACCGTTTTATAAAGAGACAAACTATCCCTGTGTTTTTACCGTTTTATAAAGAGACAAACGATCACTGAGTTTTTACCGTTTTATAAAGAGACAAACGATCCCTGTGTTTTCTGTTTCATCCATACATAAAAAAATCCATATTTTACCTGTTTTTTCCTACATACAAAATTCCATGTTTCCAGTTTTTTACAAACACATAAATTATGTTTTCCTCATTTTTTCATAGGCAAAATATCTTTAATTTTTCTAGACACTAATAATTCCCTCTTTATTCCAAACACTTTTTTTCTTTGTATTTTTCACATATAAAAAATTCCTTGTATTTTACCTGATTTTATCTAGACACGAAAATTCCCAGTTTTCCCAGGTGCGTGAAACCCTGCTTACCGTGAAATATATACAACTATTCATTGTTTAGTTTCCTTTTAAAATAATTCCTTTACAAACACACTTCATTCAGTCCACGTCAATGGTCAGATGTGAATTGATTGGAACAGAACCACATCCCTACACAAACATCCCCCTCCTTCCTGTCTCACACAGACACAGACACACACACACACACTTGTGATTATTCCAAGAAAAAAACAGTGGTCATGTTAGCTTCGTCTTTATGCATGGATTCACGTGCTTGTAATATGATCTATCGATCACGCGGAGTAACACTGTAATACACGAAAACGTTGTAAACGCGCCATTTAAACGGAGAAAGGAAGTGGCCAAACGTTTTATCTTGATGTGAGCTATAAAAGTCATTCCAGACATTTCAATTTAATGCAAACTGGACATTAATGTGTAGATAAAATACACGTGAATTCAAGTTACACGTATAATTAAACACGACACAATTTTACACATTTCTCATTTAGTTTATTGTAGTTTGTAACAAATTTTACCAAAGTTGGCATTCAATAAACTTTCCTTTAATGAATTTTTACTTGATAAACATTTCAACATTTACTCCAAAGATACCTATTTTTACTAAATAGTTAAAATATTTTTTTATGTTAGACTTTAAAATAAAAAAAAACTACTTTTAATTATAGATCTAAAACTAAAATCACAATTTAACCTTGAGGTATGCGCATATATCATATAAATGCCAAATTAAAAGGGATCATCTATAACATCTTTATAGATGTAGATCCAGTGACATACAGACTTAAAGACATGGGGACAGACCGGATTATAAAGCTAACTTTTTAGTTCTAGGGCACATGATGCATCAATCATAATCTCAAGTTCGAAAATGTTCACGATTACAAATTTTTCTCTAACTGAGAAAGTATAAAGTGCTTTAACTTCTTTATTGTTAATAGATTCACTAGAACGGTTTAAACAAATTGTTGACTCTAAGAGTAGTAATATGAATTAGACATATTTAAATTAAAACTGTTCTTTTAATGAATCTAAAAGTTCTTAAAATAATTAGGTTTCAATTTTTTATTCAATACGCGTTATAGAACCCTTGGTATATCTGCATATTTTCATAAATGGGGTAGAGAGGAGGAAAACATAATTTAGAGTAAATGTAACCATATTTTCATGAAGGAACAGCGAAAACTTAGAAAAATCATCCAAGCACGCCTAGTCAAGATTCGATTCCTAGTCTCTCAGGCACTGGAGAATCAAAAAAGACGAGACTAACGTCTTTGTCCGCATTTTCATCAATGTGGGAACATATTTTAAAAACTAAACATAAAGTATATATTTTATGCGATTTGAGTGTGTTGTTTACTAAAAATATTGAAAAAAATCCACGAAATTTATTAATCTTTTAAATTTAAATGACAAACACAATGGCTTAAGATTCCAATTTTTATTTAAGTTTTTAACTAATCTGAACCCTCTGAATAGAAGCTATATTATTTCATGCGCCATCATAATATCTATGTTACATATTCAAGGTCATACAATCACGTTAATCTTAATTTATTCTAACGTAAAACCACATCAATCAAGTTTTGACCCGTAGTTAGCTAACGCTTTCGTGTTGAGCTAGACTGCCGAGGACGAGGACGATTTGTAAACTACAAATGGGAAAAATGTAAGCGGGGGACGATGGAGTAAACGTCAAGCTTGGAGAGGTCGGGATTTGAATCCGACGAGGGTGTATTGAATTTTTTTAAGTTGTTTCCACTCTCTCTTTGCACAAATGATGATATATTATTTCCTCTAAATTTTACCTTTTTATTAAGCACCACGTCTTACTATCTGTTCAGGTTATACGCCTATGTACTAATTACACTAATGTACAGTAGCCCCATGGCTTCTTTGGTGCTGACTGACAGTTCACAGCTGACAGCTGACAGTCAACATTTAGGTATATACCTAACTTCTGACAGTCAACAGTTAGGTATATACCTAAATTTTGACTGTCAGAGGTGACATCTGCTAAACATATGTTTTTTGCAGATCATATGATTCGGCGTAGGGATACATAATTTGGTCCGGTAGCTTTTCAAAGCCGTCAACTGTGAGCTGTCAGTCAGCACCAAAGAAGCCATGGGGGCTACTGTATTAGGGATAAGTAAGGTGTTAATTTATAGGAAGTTCACCCCCATTTGCGTGGAGGGCGTGTGGAAAACTATTTTAGAAAACCATTTAGGGAAAACCACCCACGGTGCACCCAACCGGGAATGAAGTCCAATCTCCCCGTCTTCGGCAGTCTATTCCGACACTAGAGTAGCGCGTTAGACAACGTTGCCAGTGAAGCTGGTCAGGATAGCTTGGATAGGTAATTTGAAAATAAGAAAATAAAAAGTCCAACTTAACAGGGTGACAAATTTTGATGCGCACAAAGAACTTGAGAATGTATTTTTAAATACATTTTTCAAAATAAACAAAAACAAGTAACTGTGATGACAGAATGTGAGGTATGTCAGGCGTGTTTAAAAAAAATAAACACAAACAAAATATTATTAGACTTTAGATCAAAATGAACGCAACAGGTTTTTGTATTTGAATCTCTTAGGTACATAATATCTCATAGTACCGTGAAGAGGAAAGTGGATAGAAACGCTTATGAAAACTCGATGACAGGATTTCATTTTGTTGACACCACTTCAGTTTTCCTTCTCATCTATCCTTCTTTTTAACCTTTCAGTTTGATTTATAACCGTGGCACTGGCCGTGAAAATAATAAAATGGGGCATCAACTCTATAACAAACTAAACGTATTCTAGAATGTATAGAAAGATCAAAAAAAGAGAAATAAAACAACATATAAAAAATATAATAGACGAGAAAAGTGATATATATTGGTTTCTATTGAGGTTTGCTTGGAAGAATATGATGCAATAAAGAAAGTAATATAATGTTACAATACGAACAAAATTATTGCTTCGGGGTTATGAGAACGACTGCAATATGTAAGAAAATAATCAGAGTAAGCCGAAATACGGCTGTATTAATATATTTTTTATTTTAGTAAGCTATAAATTGTTTAAAATATACCATAATAAAGAATGAGACAGTCGGGAAATGACGATCAGGAAAAAGGTTTTGTTTCGGTAAATAAGTCTTTTTTTTAAATCGTATGTCAGCAGGGTTTGTCGGCTAGACGTTCCTACTGACATCTACTGACAGTGGTAAATATGTAACAGTCTTCTTGAGTGTTGGGACACCATGTAGGTTCGGGTGCGATAATTATCATGTAGTGGCAGTAGAAATCTTAACCCTAGCTTGCGCCTAATTAACGAGACCACGGGAAAAATAGCTATGGTACCGCTGGGTATCGAAGCCGGGACCTCTAGATTGGTAGCAGGGAATTCGGACCACTAGAGCAGGAGACCGGCCACATTGTTAGTTATATGCTTATACAAACAGTTGGTTCAAAAAAAATATGGCAATTTAGATGTGCAAATTTTTTTAAAAAAAATCCTTGCTTTGCGTCGGGACTGTTAGATTGTAATTTAGCCGTTGGGGAGGGAATGACAAAGGTGAAATTTAGAATAAATAAACTAGAATATTTAGGGAAAAAATTCTAAGTACATCCGCACGGGCTTCAAACCCCAACCTCACGGTTAGTGGCAAACCAAACAAGATGAGCGTGATTTTTAATCCGAGTGCCTATAGATATGAGTGGGATATAACCTCGTATTTACATTAATGAGTTAGGGATGGTTAAGGTAATGTTTTAGAGGAAGTGCGGGGAAAAGTAGGATAAATTACCTAGGTGACTTACCGAAATTTGAACCCCGACCTCTTTATAACAATACAATAAGGCAAAATGAGACTAACACCTGTGTATACGTGTGCCCAAGAGAGAATAATACAAAATTTTTCTCAAGTTAAAATACATTATGTTTCTATCGTAATGTATTAATTAAGAAAAAATTATTGGACCTTTCGTTAAAAACCATATTTCTCTACTAAATCAGATAGAGTTCACGAGTTTTCATTAGCTATAGGATTTATTTTGAAATTCTCTACCCAATAAATTGAAATTCTACTGTCCTGACTGCAAGAGATATCAGCACAAACCACCCACAAATGTTATGTCAAATTAATAATGACTACCAATAAAAGTATGATTAATTACTTCGAATCTGCTTAGCGTCTAAATTGTGTGCGATAGAGCAGAGGATAGAAACACCCCTCGAGTCAGAAAATATGTTTTTTAAAAGTTTGGGTTTTAATTTAAATGTTTATATAGAACATAATTAACAACTGAAAAATAAATTAATGGTTTTATAAATAAATTCACTAACGAAAGAGAATAGAGTTAAGTAGCCTACCTGATTTTACAAAAGCCAAAAAATCAATGGGCCTGTATTTAATAAGTAGTTTAATGTAACGCCTGTTACTCGCTTCGGTGGCCGAGTGGTCTTACGCGCTACTCTCGCAGTAAACTGGACTTCCAGTGACTGGGAGATCAAGGTTCGAATATCGGTTGGGTGTACATAGAGGCGTTTTCCAAAATGGTTTCACCACACTACCTTCCTGTAAATGCGGGTACACTTCTCATAATATAACCTCCTCATCCCTAAAACAATTAAATTAATTATTGCATAAGCGTATAACAAAAACGGGTAGTAAGACGCAGCACTAATAAATATATATATATATACATATACTGTATGCATAGCACATTACTGTATTAGTATTTGATCCTATTAATTTCTTTTTCACCGGGTATCACTACCATTCGGGTTGGACAGATAGGCCTACATATAACATTTATTTATATAACACACAATTCATCTAAAATTTCTACGAATGTTACAGCTCAGAGTGTAACAAACTAATTTAAATCACTTCCTCCATTATTAATTTCAACACACCACATATCTTAAAAATATTTTGTAAAAGATAAACACAATACAATCAACTACGCTATTATAGCAGGGATAGTAAAGGTGTAATTGAGAGTAAATGTACCAGATTTAGTGTGAAATGGGAGGGGAAAAACAGTTTAGGAAGAAACACCCTAAGTACTTCCAGGCGGGATTCAAACCACGACATTTCTGTCACTGGAAAATCAGGCTAGATGATCCTGCCATTTAGACCAACGACGAGGGTTTAGCCTATTTAAATTATTATACAGGATTAAAGTGAATTTTCAATAAAACTAAATAAACATTCGCTTGGAATTAAGATGAGAAACTACACTTTCAAATGTTTTCATTCCCAGTGGATTCGGTTGGACAGTTAGTTTAGAGTTAGTTTTCCTAACCATTAATTATATCTGCTATCTATATAATACTTAGAAATAATATTTCAAACAAATATAAGTGACAAACAGTGTCCTAGCAGAACAATTATAGTTCTACTAAGGCTATTCAAGGTTTTAATTCTTAATCAAAAGATTAAATCAACACACGACTTACAAATCAACTTAACCCTAGACCGGGAAGATCCTCTCCCGTAGGTTAACTCACCAATGTTAAAAAGGGAAAATACCCGATTTAATCAACTATTCATTGTCAGGCTGTGGCGGGAATTAAACCCGGGACTTTTAACTGAGTAGACAGAAGCAATATTAACTGAGCTAAAGGCGTGGGACATGACCATTAGGGAGAGCTCGCTGTTCGATCAACGATTCTGTGCAGCCCACGTATTTTATGATGAACAAAGTTAACATTCAACAAGTTTAAATATTTTCTTTTTATAAATATCGGAGAAATACACAATCTGGGAATGTTAACACTTGTCATATTTGATTTCATCAACACGACAAGCATTTCTGGATAAAAAATAAAGGGTGAGCGTTATTATTTTATCTAATACAACTTTTTTTTATGATAAAAGGGTATCAAGTTGAGTGATTTTTAGCTAAAATGCTGACAAGATTGAATTTTTTACTTGCTCCCGATACTTTGGAGAGAAAGTATTGTAATCGTAAAAAAAATGACCTTGAGATTTTGATAAATGTCGGCATTTCATGAGCCCGTGAAACCGAAAAGCTGTTTTCACCATGCCGTCTGTCTATACCTCGGGCTTGAGCCGAAACTATTTTACCAATTGGGCTAAAACTTGGTATCTAGGGTTTTTATAAGCTCCCTCCAAGAGATTTTTGAAATTAGATAAATAACCTTAAATTTAAAGGGTAGTTTACTGAAGAGCAAAAAGAGAAAACATCGTTTTTCTCGAAATACACTCTGACTATTTTGATTACATTTTATATCTAGACACTGTTTATCACTATAAACAATAGGGCCGTTCTCATTTTCTCGTGAAAATGACAGCGTACTTTGCATAAGGGAAGTTTTCAAAGTTTTGTCATTTCTCCGCAACTACTCGAGATAAGAAATGACTTGTCATTTTAAAGTTCTAGTAGGCCTACTAATAAATAAACAAATCTTTTATATGAAATATATTTTTATAAAACTAATAATTTCTGGGCTATAGGCAAATATATATACTTTTTAATTCAGGTATTTGAAAATGAATTTTATTCTAATAATCTTTTGGTGTAAAAATATGTTTCTCTTTACTCACTCTTTCTGTAAAATTGTTCCTAGTTCCTAGTGCCAGTAAGTAACAGTGTATATTATTTAATTTGTGAGCTTTGCTGTAGTTTTTCTACAACAATATATAAACCTATTATTTTGTTTCAAATATCTTACGAGTTTTTAGTAAATATCTACTTTAAGATAAAAGCGAGAGAAAGTCTGTGCGGTGCACTGTACCATTTATTTTTTAAATGTGACCCCCTAAGCATTTTTAATTTACAAATGGTCCTTTATGATCCAATGAGTTTGCCATATTATCTGTCTTAAGAGAACTAAGCAGTGGTTGGAGAATGTATTGAGGTCTACGAACATCTCCACGCGTGTAAGTGTTGTAAGCACTGTCAGCAAGAAGTGCTCTGTTCCAAGGCCACTGTCATTAGGACCCACTCCCACGTAGGACGTATTTATCCCCTCCGTCTTGTCTTCAACTATTATGAAGAGCTCTTGGAAGACCGTCTCAGATTGGGAAACTTTGAGAGGGTAAACCTCGCTAGCTTCTGTAAAAGCAAGAATTTAAAGAGCTTTCGTCCTGGAAATCTCAACTCAGCTCCCGGCTCGCGCGAGGTTTAGGAGTAAAAGGGAAAAGAAAATACCTACGATACACCAGAAATGTGTGTAGTGCATTCGTATTTGAATGATTACACGAAATTTTACGTAATGACGATGGGGGGACAGAGAGACAAATTTTATTTTTAATAACTACAGTATGTCCTTACTGTGTCAAAATGAAGATTTGTGCACAGTCCTTATTTGTGAACTCATTCTAAAATGGTCAAAAAATTGTCTTTTCATTGCAGTTTTTATTCAAATGTAATTTAATATTTCAACAATGTTCTGTATTAGGAACTTCTATTAACTCTTTATATCTATTAATAATTAATCAGAAATTATCAAACTGCAATGGTTTTGGTGTAAATTTACAATTTTGAGCAGACTGTATCACAGAATTGATGGACATGTGATGCACACTATTGGTAAACCAATCCTGTTTATTGTGGGGTACCTAGAGATGCAAATTTTCCGTAGTGGTGGTTTGCTGTGGAGGGGTTAGATTGTAGTGGTGACACCTAGAGCCTATTATACTTCAAAATATGGTGTGTTAAGAGACGAGTGGATTATCATAAGGGATACGGGACTGGTGAAGGGGAAGAGGTAATTAAGACGGATAATAGGGGGAGACAAATGTCGGGCCAACCTTAAAATCATTTTAGTTCTTAGTGATGATAAAAATTGAAGTGTGATTTATGAACATAACGGGTCTACGAAGGCTAGCATTCATTTGTTTCTTTACTACTTTTTTTAGCACCGCGTTTTACTACCCGTTCGGATTGTACGCCTATGTACTAATTATTCTTGTATATTAGGGATGAGGAAGGTTGAATTTAGATGAATTGCACCCATGAGAATGAAAAAATATTTAGGAAAAACCGCCCTCAGCGTAACAGACTAGTATCGAACACCGATTTCTCTGTCATCAGCAGTATAGTCTATTGCGAGAGTAGCGCGTTAGACCGTGGGGCCACTGAAGTTCATTTGATGATGTTTCTGGTGTTAATTAATCTTAAGTATAAACGTTGACATTTGGGATATTTATATCACGATTACATAATAGTTCAAATTAATCAGTTGAAATTATTTACAGAAATAATAATTGAAAATTTTCTGTTTTGGAAAATTTTCCGTTTCACATCTCTAGGGCTATCATCAAGTTAGGATGGAAGTAAGCACGACAGTTAAGGTACAGTTTTTATTACAACAAAACTGTTTTGGACACAATAAATCAAATATTTATTAAGCTAGGTACAATTTGATTCACATATTAATCGATACAGTTCCTGAATATTTGTCATGGGCGTTGAGGAATGCTAATAGGAATTTTTTCCCGTCGCTTGAAGAGTTTATGAACCATTTCAGTGGCCGCATGCTCTAAGGAGTCTCTATTCCAATAGAATATTCTGTTGAGGACAGGGAGATTGGGGTTCAAATCCCAGTTGGGCGTACGGAGGGTGGTTTTCCACTCTCTCTCTATGCAAATGCGGGTACCCCTCCTTTAAATTCAACCTTACTCATCCCTAGCTCACTAGCGTTATTAATACATATGCGTTTAACCTTAACAGGAAGGTGGTAAAATGTATTTAAAAAAAGGGTTTATGTTAAAATGCCGTTACCGTGACAAATATTAAATAACTGTCGAGATTATTGTTTGTATAAAATTAAACTATATTATGCATCTACTGAGGTGGTTTGATCTATTTGGCCGGAAAAGGTTTTTGTCATAAAAAGTGTAAAAACTTAAATTAACTCTCATATTATCCTTCTTGAGAGAAATATTTCTCGAAAACAGTTATCAAGTTTATGTTTTTTTTGTATCTAGAGTTATAACGCTAGTAATCCTCATATGAAAGTTATACTAAGTTAATTATAAACATAATGAGGAAGATATACTTTGTGGAAATACATCAACATTTACCTTATAAACCCAATACAACTTCAATGTGAGAGAAATAGCTCATAAGTTCAGTTGTTCAATGCATGTATTAATTAGCTCATGCAGCCTTTTTATTTAAAACTATAGTGTTTTATTAGAAAAATTAAAAGAAAAATTAGCAGTGATTGAGATTAATGAAACAATGGAAGATTTAATCATAATTAATTCACCTAAAGGTGTATATCGCCAGAAAATGGAAAGCGACGCTTCTTTGCATAGACCAATTTTCATATGAAGAGTCTTTTGAAAATACAAACACATTTATTTTAAGACCAAAATTGATAACATTTTAATTTTTCATTGGTTTTATTTTATAGGTCTTTAAAGTTTGATACCAAAATTGACATATGAAGATTAATTTAAATGGCTTATATATAAGTGAAAGTAGATATGGCAGCTTTTCTAGCTGTCGGAGAGAAATGGCCCTTCATATGAACATTGGACTGAAGTGAAGATGGTCAGGAGGCAGACTCTTTATTCGTCGAGTTTAGTCTCGTAGACCTTCCGAGTATTTTGTCCTTCACACTTCTCATACCTATCATTTACAAATACAAATTCAAATTAATTTTAACAAATAGTCGAACCTAAATGCTTTGGATATCCCCGGCATTAAAACTGGCTCTCAAAGGCTCATTAAAATCTAATCCTCTCTTGAAAGAGACTAAAAATAAAACAACTGTCACTCAAAAAACAATTTAGTGTCTATGAAATTTGATTTAATTAAATAAAACAAATATTTTCGTCTATAAAGATGATTTAGTGTAATATTTTATACATTTTGGGCATAGATATACAAAAATATATATACTTTTTTTACAGTGAATTTTCTTAAATTAAAAAAAAAATGATCATTTAATCCTCATCCCATACATATAATAGGACATTTTAGACGCTATTATCTAATATTTAAACAATATGTGATTACTTATATTAATTCTTTATCATTTAATCAATCAACGTTTCCTCATTATCAGCCTCATACTGCTCTAGGCTTTAAGGCAAGATCTGGATAAAATTACTCGTCTAGGAAGAACAGTTGGAGGGATATTCTAATGTCGTTGCTCCATGGAGAAATGGTGAAAGGCAGTCTTCTAGGAAGGAGCAATATTAAGTGTTGTGAGGTTGAGGTCGGGTCCATTAAAGGTTTAATTACATGCAACCTCACCAAGTTGGTGCTGAGAGATTCTATCAACTATCTAGACCTACGTAAGTTATGTCCCTAGCTTAGATAAGAGTAAATGTTATCATAGCCGCAGAACCTAAGTTGATTAACATATCAGCCAACAATTTTTTACGGTATTAGATATTTTCATAATCTTTTTAATATAACTATATTAATATAGGTACATTCAGAAAACATGTTCTCATCCTTATCTCTTAGATTAAAACTATACTTATCTTTGAGTTGAGCTTATCAGCAGAAAACTACTACCTTCGCATATTTTATGTTATGTTAACTTACACTTTAATGCAACTGTATAGTTTTATTTATTCAATATTATATTATGTCGCATATCTTAGGTTATGTTAACTTACACTTTAATGTAACTGTATAGTTTTATTTATTCAATATTAAATTATGTAATTGATGGAATGGAATAACCCCTTACTTACAATTAAGACCTGAAGATGATGATATGCAATCAAAACCAGTCACCGACGTATTAGGTTAAAAATTTTGTCGACTTACGTACTAAGGATAAAGGCTTAAAAGCACATAAGAAATATCAATTATAGAAATTAATTTTATTTTAGGATTTATCACATTATCTTCTAATATAAGTAAATAGCTTTAAGGTCTAACGCGTTAATCCCATGTTGGAATAGACTACCGAGGACGGGGAGATTGGTATTCAATCCCGGTCGGGTACACAGAGGGTGGTTTTTCTAAATTGTTTTCCACTCTCCCTCCGCGTGAATGAGGGTGTACTTAATCTAAATTAAGCCTTGCTAATCCCTAACCTATTAGTGTAAATATTAAATAGGCCTACAACCCAAACGGGTATTAAGACGTGGTGCTGAAAAATAAATTTAAAAAATAACCTCAAAAACTGTATACTCTTTTTAAGGCGTCAATTTTTCCTTTCAACTTCCATATAACTTCCTATAAATGTAATATAAATTTTACTGTACTGTACATTATAAATCTACTATTTGGATTTTACCAATTCTATTGAAATTTTATAGAATACAAATTTGTAAAATTACTTAAAATAACGCATCGCTGATTGCTTTAGAATTGAAAGTTTTCACGGCAGTTTCTCGCTTATCGAGGCGGTACCCTTATTCAAAATTTAATTGCCATTCATAACTGTAATAGGCCTAAATACTATGGTGTTAATTTATTCCTTATAGATTGTATTTAATTTTTAATACCTCATTGAGTTTCATCAACTCATATATCTATATTAATAATTATCGAATAGATTTTTTTGTATTTCATTTTAACTTTGTATGAATTCTATTATGTATACATTTTGAATAATTGATATGTAACAACATTGCAAACAACAAGTTAATTACCTTTATCTAAGCTCACTCTGTCTTGATTTCAAAATCCCTCTAGAAGCTTTAGTTAGAAACCCAGTTGGTTAGTAAATACAGTCTCCCCGCAGTGGGAAAGAGACAAGGTATGATCAATTTAAAGTGTTGTCACAAGTTTTAGTGACTCATATTGAGTTTTGAGTGAATAAAACGACAGTAATTTATTCACAGCTGCTCGACCCCTTAGCTAAGTCAATGGCGCATTTTTATGATTTTAAGATCATAAGTTATATTTCAGGCATTACCTAAAAGTACATACATGGGGGAAATTGGGGTTTTATCATTTTAAGGGGATGAGTTACCGATCAAGGTAATAGTATGTTGTGTATGTTTTAGAATTAAGTTAATTGGTGAGTATAATACTGTTACAATCAATTGGTTCAGGGATTATACGTTAAGTGTTCCTGGGGAAAAATATATCTCATTGCGAGTGAGTTAAGCCGTTTATGCACAGAGGCGTTATTTTAGAGAAACCTGTAGTTAACGGTAGAAAGCCACCCTGGCCATTCCTAACATGAATGTGTAATGCTCCAACGAATCAACTCTATGAGTATGCAAATTACAAAATGCAGCTCTCTCTAATTATGATCTTTGTAAAATACTGTTAGTACAAGCTCTCGAACTATACCTTCCCAATCTAGGAATCAAAAGGTAATGTCAATATACACATGAACGCACTCTACATTTCCGTAATGTCCAATTTACATCCTTCGAATGCATGGGAGAGTGTTTAAAACATATATTCTCTCTTTGTACAGCTCTGAATAGTTGTGTGAATATCAAAACGTGTGACTGGACGGAGCATTTATAATGCCAGGCCATTTACACATGTACTACGAGAGAAGTGTAAAATATAATCAAACTTTTTTTAATGCCTATAAAATAAAGAGGCTGTCACAATTTAAAAAAAAATTAGGTAGCTTTATAAGCAGTTTGGATGTGGAAAAATTGTACAAATTACTACTGTCACATCTGTCAAAATTAACAATATTAAGTTACGTTGTTACGTCTTAAATATTACAATACACATCATATAATTAAAGCTTTTTCCATTATCAGAAAAAAAATGTGTGTATAGCCCTTTTTCTATTGATCAGTTTTTAACTGCCATCAATGTAAGTACAATTTTGTGTCTGTATTGTAAATCATAAACTATAGCTTTCGTGTCAAGAATATGTTGAGCTAGGTTAAACTACAAAGATATTAAGACTTGAAACTGATTTAGGCCTATTATTAATTTATAGGGTAATAAAAATGGACCAAAATAATGTTAAGTGCATTTACAATTTATCACAATGTTTTATATCAGATTGAAGTATACATACAGATTTTGACTAGCATTGAGATCTTTTAAGAATTAAAATGTTGAATGTTGTATACAAATAAAATTTTTAGAAACCATATTATATTACTGGTGAAATTGAATAAGTAAGTTCTAATTAACAAAATATTGAATGTGCAAACATAAAAATTGACTAGCATTGAAAATTTTTAATAAGTGAAAATGTTAAAATTAATGTTACACAAAAATTACTAGTCCATCGGTTTCAAGTCTTATTATCTTTGTAATGTAAAGCTTCTTACTTAAAATAATTTTTATAATGTTATGTCAAACAAGTCTAATTGCATTAAGTTAGGGTACGTTAGTGGCGTTGGGTTGGACTAATTTAAGCTCTCTTTCAATGAATCAAGTTAACAGTCTCAATATAGAGGTTACGTAGGAAATACAAATATTAATAGTTTGAAAGTTTGGGAGTATTTGAAGCAACGTCCTTACAAACAAATCAAACATATTAGGACCAAATTAAATCATAATGTTTATAAAGTTTGTTCACTCAGTTGAATAATATTATTTTCTTAAATACTATTGAGGAAGTTTTGATATTCTTTTCATTAAAAATAAATAAAATATTTATTTCTTTACATGTTTACAATGAAGAAATAAACGAATAGTTATGTATTTATGTGTAATGTATAAATAAGTGATACATATTTCTCATGGCTTTTTATTTACATTTAGTTGGGAATTATGTTTATTTAACTTCCTGCCGTTGAGTTTAAAATATTCGCTCAGAGAAAAATATGTAAACAGGAAATGCTTGTGTGTAAAAACTAAGCCTATATCAAATGTAATTAGAATACACCTATAATTTTAGAACAAGTTTAAGGTAAGCATAAATATATTCTGAATACAACCACTAAATGGTTTGATCACTTGATAAAACTATCTTGTGTAAATAATCTGCTTTATACGATACTGTAAAATACTATATTAAAAGCTATTAAATTTACCTAGATAGAAAATATGAATACCGTTTTTATAGTCTTTAAATTAGCATTTGTAAAAGCCACTGTATAGTGCTAATTAAAAAGTAAGTAAATATAAAAAAGTGTTATTTAAATTTGGAATATTAATTATTAGTCTTTGACAACAAAATTACATTTTTACTTATATTAATAAGTATCCATGGGCTATTTGTTCAACCTAACGAGTTTTGGTCGATGTAATTTGGGGAGCTACCTTTCATTTACTTTTTTCTTTCTTTCTTTCTCGTTCTTTAAGCCATCCTAAATGATTCAACTTACCGCCTCTTTAGACATTCACATCACGTTACTGCTCTGGTTTAGTACACTCTGCGTGAGAAGTATCTAGACTGTTAAAATAGGCATTCTAGAAAATAATTATAAGCTTGTCTCACGGAATTAATAAATAGATAAATTTAGGAAATGCATTCCTCTCACCGATGCATTTTCCCAGTAAAATAGTAATAGTGGCAAACATTTTAATTCAGGCTTGATTAAACCAATATAGTTTTGACATAGACTGTGCAGTTCTGCCTTCATTTTAGTCATACAAGCATCAGAGGAATTTCTTTGTAGCCGATGATAAAAAACAAACGCCCCACACCGTTTAATCAACTTCGTGTAACAAGACAAAGCTAATTGTTTTAGGTGTAAGATCAAAGAGAAACATTGATTGGCTCCGTTTAATAAAAAATTATACACGCCATACGTTTTTATACTTAATTTATTACTGTACTGTGTACAATCAGTTTACCCCGAGAGGTAGCAGTCTCACCTTGACAGACTACACTATGCCCCTATCTTATAAGCTGAGCCATAGTGGAACAATGCAAAGTAAGATTTCTACTTTTGAGGTTAAGCTCGTGGTACACTTTGACTATTACCGTGTGAGTGACCAAATATAATGGATGCTATTAGAAAAATTATCTTATATCATAAGAACTTGTGAATAAATAGATGTTAGCTCCAGTTCAATCCTCCCAATATTTTATTTTTACGAATATGCGCATCCGTAGTTGATATAAATTGAAATATATTGTAACTACATTTAAAATGAATTTTAACAACCTGTGTATATAAAAGCAAATACAAAAGTAAATGTATTTATTCATTGAGAGGATAAACGGCACTGTGCTTTGTTTTATTGGCTATGCATTTAATAGAAGATAGAATTTGTGTTTCTGGTAGTGCTGACATTTATAAAATTATCCTAACAACATAATTTATTATAAATGCTACCAGTGGTTGACACTAGCGTATCTGTATCTCATCATATCGGCTCGAGACGTATTTTTTAAATGCTGGTGCACATTATGGGCATGTACCGTATACATATATGTCATTAAGTCTCAATTCTAAGTGACAGTAAGATTGGGGTTCAATTCCCGGGCGTGAATACTGATTAGATTATCTCTTAATTGTTTCCCACACACCCACTACGCAAGTGTGTGTATATTTTATCTAATATTTCCTTTCCTTATCTATGCGCCACTAGTGTAAATATGCGGATATCCCGGATGGGTTGTAAGACAATAATTTGTATTTACAAGTCATACCTTGCGGCCAGTAGAGTTTTTTAGCCAGAGTTTTATTCAGACACGATCGGAGCTAAGGAAGAGCAACGTTATAAAACTCTCGTTAGCACCACAAGTATTTTCATTCACTTTTATAGGTAAACTGTCTGACACTTTATCTCAGTCGGTAGCACGGTCTGTCTACAGAGATAAGGGTCAAGGGTTCGATTCCCGGCATGGCTGAAAAATTTATAATTCGTGAAATGTGGGCTTACCCTTTCTTAGTGATATATTATAGGCCGGGGGATGGTTGTTGTGTCGATTCTAGATTTAAGTCGTATGCTGATGTAATCAGTTAGTTCATAACGTGCACATCAAACACCCATAATAAATGAAAAAAAAAAAAATTAAACTCTTAACAGAACTGTCCTCTTCGTGAATATTTAAGCTCGTGGTTAGTGACAAACATATCGAATAGGCCTACCTGTGTCTCCCTGATCTCAGTAATAAATTTATCCCAATTACATTTGTTTTCCATCCCATACGATCTCGCTTCACTAGGTCTCCTAAACAATCACCTCATTAGTGAGAGAACGCTCTACTTCAAATTTATAAGGTTTATTTTACAGTCATCGAATAAATTGTACGTTTTTCTAAAACAAAAAAAAAATTTTTTTTTAATCAGAACAAATATTATTTAAACTGTTTACTGGCGTTTATAGCATTATCTTGGGAAAATGAAACCTAAGCATCTCGGTTAGTGCATTTAAGATGATAAACTATAATTAAAATATTTTCATATATCTTTATTGCACCACAAATAAAATAAATTCGAATAGATATCAAGATTAATGAGTT
The DNA here is from genome assembly GCA_902155825.1 of Timema genevievae. Lineage (NCBI taxonomy): Eukaryota > Metazoa > Arthropoda > Insecta > Phasmatodea > Timematidae > Timema > Timema genevievae. The sequence goes on along the minus strand of CABFWO010001438.1, from coordinate 101,271 downwards.
CCTACAACCATGTTTAGATATTTACAAATTATAATGTCTATGATTTATCATATCATACGGGACAATACACTTATCAAACAAACTATTGGCTAGGTCAGGAGTTATGATTCTTAGATAACAAAATATATAAATTAAAAATATTACAGCAGCAAACTTAAAATGTTTGAGCCAAATAATATGTTAATTGTTTTGTGCACCAGCAATACTACCCGTTCGTAATATTCGCATAATTATATACTTAGATAAAGATGAGGAAGATACATTTAGAATAAAATGTACATTCATTTGTGTGGGGAAAAAAAATAGTAGAAAATGATTAAATAAACAGTTTCAGTATAGCCAGCTGGGATTCGAAACCCGACCTCTTTACCAACGAACCATACCAGACGAGGTTAATGCTTTAGACCACATGACCACCGATGCTGTTAATATGTCAGCGGTGACCTGGCGGTCTAGGGGTAAGGTGTCAGACTTCTGTGTTGAGGGTCCGGGGCTCAATCCTCGGTCCCGGCACAGATTTATCTGATTGTCAAACCCTTCCTTCATATCTGAGAAGATGTGTATTAATCACAACTTGTGAATGTGAGGAATGCCAGGCCTCTACCGTGGTTCGGATTCCACGTTAAACTGTAGGTCCTCCATTTCATCTCACAATCACCCTACCATTACACATTAACCCAAGTGAGTATAACTTGAACGGGTAGTAAGACGCGGTGCTAATAATAATAATAATAATAATAATAATAATAATAATAATAATAATAATAATAATAATATGTCAGCTTTGTCAGGAAATAATAAAATTGCAATAAGTAAATTATAATACACCTAATAAGACTACATTCTTAATAGGCATATTTTAACATAATAATACAAATTAATTTCTATCTCTTAGGTCAAATTTTCATTTCCATTTATTTGAGGTATTTAACGGGCACTTTCTGAGCCGACTGATCATATCAGCACAAGAGAATGTCTATAAGCGAGATTGAGAGCGCCTACCGATTTTTCCCAGAAAGGTATTTTCACATACGTTTCAGGGTTATTTTGCATGCCACAATCGACATGGGACAGACGGCTTTACTTACCCTCCGAAGGAAGTTGTGCTACGGACTTTTATCACTTATGATATAGAATAGTGTGGTTTGTTCACATTACTATTTATTCTTTGAGAAATGACCAAGTGCATGATATCTATAAAAAAACATTAAAACAAAATTACATTACAAAGCATAACTAGCTGATTAACTTAATAATTTACCTTAAAAGATGGTATAAGAATCCAGAAAACTACTCTTTTTTTATATATAATTTCGGGATTAAAGTATGAAAAAATTCGCAAAATTTCTTTAGTATTACTAAACAATGTAGTACTCAATGATCAATCAATTCTTTAAACATGATTATTTATCTCCGCCGATAGTTTAGACGGGTAGTAGAAGTGTTTAACACAAACAAAACTAATAGAAACAGCATAACAAGGTTGTTTATTAGTGTTGACAATTTAGTCTTGAGACGATATTTTGTTCAGTAATATTTGAAAAGTATGGAGTATAAATTTATTTTCAAGATATTTATGTTTAATCTAAAGCACATTTTTGGGAAAACTAAGCAATCCAGATGGGTACCTATTAAACTAAATCGATGCGTACAGAAAATAAAAAAGTAAAGATATACATTTTGTTTATGCCAATGTTTTCGGTTTTGACAAATTTACTAAAATAGCTATGCTACGTTATCCTCTATAGTAACAATGGGGATTGACTAATGTAAAAATTATTGCATCAAAACACACAAAGTAATCGGTCTCTTCAACACGACTTTTCTCTGTATCTTGTTGGTCGAACCAAAAACCATCACGTATAATAAAAGTCAAAAATAAAGTAAACGTGGTAATGAACACGCTTTTTTATTTAACATATCAAAATGAAAATTATGATAATCATTTTAAAGTATATACATTAATTCACAATACTTATCTGATTTGGCTTAGAACAAAATCATACAAAACAATATTTAAATATGTTTTTTACAAACCAAAGGGTCAGGAAATTAAATTATTTCCCCACTAGATGATTCACAAACCCACAAAACCTCTATACAACTATATGAATCAAGACAAATAAATAGTGGAGCAATAAGATTGTTTATCCTAAAAGGCTACCAAAATTTACTTTATTCCTTGTGCACAAACAGTTTCAATAGTTAGTAAAATAAATGGTTCAGAAATCCGAACGGACTTTCTCGCTCTATTGTTTAAAAATGGAAATATTTATTAAAAACTTGAAATTTATGGGGAACAAATTAATATACACTAGCAAACCCAAGTATAAATTGCACTCTAATTACGTAAAACATTTTTTGAGTCCCGGTTTTAAATTTTATAATTTTAATTTTTAGAGAATTAATGTCCTCATTTGTATGTTTGTACCAATAAAAAAAAATCAATTTTGGGTCCACAAAGGTCAACACTTCGTATTAAAATTTCGACTTCCGGTTAAAATGTTAACATTTTATTAGGTGTTGCACATCTTCAGGTCATCGCATTGTTATTAAATTCCAAATTTATAAATTTTTACTAGTAAAAAATTTGAATATTGATTATTGAGTCTAAAATGAAGGAGATAGGAGAAATTTTTGTACAACAATGATCTAAGAAGTTAAAGGAGAAGTAACAAACTTTTTGAGAGACTTATATTTAATTACTTTATGGCATTAGAGAATTATTAATTAGTATATCTGTACAACTAAAGCTCACAAAAGTGTACTAAAATATTTGCCAATATCTCAGAAACTGTTGGTTTTATAAAAATATATTTCATATAAAAGTTTTTTATTTTTAATGGTACTATAATTTTTTAATGATGAGTTGTATAGTATCTCAAATAGCTGCGTAGATACTAAATTTCCGCTTTTGTAAAGTACTCTAAAATTAATTTTCATGGGAAAATGAAAATATCCAGATTATTTATAATCTTAATCAACGCCTGGATACGAATTTTAATCAAAATCATTAGAGCCTATTTTGAGAAAATCAATTTTTTCTCTTTTCGATTTTTATTAAACTACTCTTTATTTTGGGGATAAAAAGACACACAAACATGCGGCATTGCAAAAAAAACCTTTTTAGGGTTCAAGTTCGATATCCATCAACATTTTGGGTTAGATTATTTTTACGGTCGCAATACTTTACCTTAAGGCTGTTACATGGAGAGGGCGTTTTATGCGTTTGGAAATCCCGCATTTTTGAAGAAGTTGTTTCATATTTTTAAATATGGTTTTCACCAAACTGTAGGCGAAATATATCAACAGGTCCTTATCTCACTATGAAGCTTAAATTTTAAGTTTAAATCTTTTAAAAAAATTTCAACTGCGCTTTATGCCAATATTTGTACTTCTGAGATTAAAGTAAAACGATAGAGACCTAGAACTAGCCATCCTCTATCAAATAAATTCATTTTTTGATAGGGTCACAAGAGAAAATTTTAAGCAAGTGCAGGATTGTTTTTTAAGGTTATATATAAGTTACCAGAATTTTTTTAAACTTTAAACTTTAAATTTAAAGTTTAAACTCTTAAACTGGTCAAAACTTAAGCCTAAATGTTGTTGAAAACCATTTTAAGAAATATCAAACCCCTTCGTAAGTAATCCAGAATTTCGAAACGGCTGCAACGCTTTCAATGATCCCCCATGTGACACCCTTAAATGTTCAAAATTAAAAATATATATATATATATTTGCGTATAGATTTAAAGGTATTGGTTTTATAAAAATATGTTTCTTATAAAATATTTGTATGATAAATTTGCAATGATAAGTAATTTCAAATCTCAAATAGTTTCGGAAATATGATAAAAAATGAGAAGTTACGCATGTAACCAGAGCCTTTAAAGTCATTTTGCCGAAATATTGAGGGTAGTAATTTTGTTTGTAATATTTATAAATGTTCAGAAATTAAATTTAATCAAAATATTTAGAGCCGATTTTGAGAAAATATAATTTTTCTCTTTTTGCCCTTCAGTAAACTACCCTTAATTTTAGGATTAGATATCCAATTCCAAAAAATGACCTTGGGGCAACCCTATGATAACCCAAGATACCAAACTTTAGCTTGATCGGTAAAATAGTTTAGGCTCTAGTCGGAGGTACAGACAAACAGACAGGCATCCGGAAATTCAAAAAGCACTTTTTCGGGTTTGGGGGGTCATGAAATGTCGAGATTCATCATAATCTCGAGATCTTTTTTTTTGACGATGATAATACTTCCTATACATGTAAGATAGCGAGAAAGTAAAAAGAAAGAATATATACCCTTTTTTCCGAATGTCCATCTTAAGAATGGCAATCAAAATGCCGGTGATAGATTTAGCTTGTCCCTAGGTTTACAAATGTAACTAAACATAAAGAGAAAGGAGGATTACATCCAGTGACCTATTGCATACATATACCTCTTCGGGAGATCAATACAGTTGAACGCATTATGGATTGTAGCCAACAAATCGCAATGGAAAAAGATGTCTTTTTGTTACTTTGCCAAATAGCGAGAGTATGAATTCAGCATCCACTAACGTGCGTTTTATTTCACAAATCACTTTGAGCACCCAAATATATTTATCAGATGCATCACCAGGACAAATTCATAAATTACCACACTTCACAAGCAATAACACAAACAGTTTAACTAGTTTCACGAAAGTATTTCCAGAGATAAATATTATTGAGTGTTGGAGATACGAGTGTGATATAAAATGCAGTTTTACGTGTGCCAATTTTAAAGTATTTTTTTTATTTCTGTAATGTAGACAAGTCTAACGATTTTTGACTTTAATTAATTGTGAAACATTGAGCATTTGAACAATAAAAAGTATGAATACTATTGATCAATATTTAAATAAAGAAATATAAATATTAACGAAAAAATTTGTAGTTAAATTATTATTTTTTCATTATGCTTTACTAACAAGTTTGATGTTTATTCCACATGTCAGCTTGTTTGTTTAGCTGCAAGTATTTCCATTATTAATTTTACAACTCCCCTAATATAATTTAAACATTTTATTTGGTGTATTTTCTACATTATTTGTATACTAGTTTTTAGTTACAGCTTACACCTAAAAATTATTTTATATTTGGCTAAGCTATGAAGTTTTGAGTTTCCGCAAAAAAAAAAAAAAATCCAAATAAGACTTAAGGGAAGGTCATTCCGAATGAATTTAAATGTATTTGTTTAGTTTATTTTTACATCTTTAGACACATTTTATATATTTCAAAATACTACATTTTCAGTAATTTGTTCCACCTAAATAGGTGTATTTCAGTTCTTTTTGCATTACTTAACAAGTTTAGGCACCCCTGGCAACGGACTGAACGGCTGAGGGAACATAAAATCCTAAGCCAGCTATGCCGCCAAGGAAGATGGGGTGGTAGTGGAGGCTATGTATGCACCAACTTTGGTATTCCAAAGTTAAAGCACACAGACAAAGTCTGATCACATTTTCTATGAAAAGCCGAAAATATCAAACATAAGAAATTTAGAGTACAAACAATAAGTTAACTTTGGTACAATATTGCCATTTACTCTTATTAATTTCTATAAAAGTTTAAACAAGAGTTTCTGCCTTTGTATATGCAATTTTAGAGCTATTGTGGTCAAATTATTAACTAACTTATGAGCTATAGTGTATGTATCAATAATAATAATAATAATAATAATAATAATAATAATAATAATAATAATAATAGTAATATATCGCTGAAATATATTAAGTATGAGATAAATTTGAATAGTACACTCTTACTTTGGCCTTTATTACTCCTTATAAACGAGTAAAATATATATTATTTTTCTAAAAAAACTTCCAAAAAAATTGAAATTTTAAATTGGTGTGTATAGGTGAAGTGGCCTTAACTTTTTGTGTTTATATGTTCATATTAATATTATAAGTTGCTTGCCTATGATGCAAATATGTCATTATCAGACATGAAGCCGGTTGGCAGAAACGTTCATGTTCTAAATTTGTGGGTATGTTGATAGTAGAATATCATTTACCATACGCGTTTAATTTTGAAGATAGCAAAAACACTATTTGGGATTATATTTTCTCTAAAAAATGTAATTGTATTAAAATATTTCTAGAGACCTTCTCTTCACTGTACCAAACTTGGACTGACTTAACAAATTTGACCTAACATGGCCAATGATGACCAAACATCACTAAATTTGAAACAACTTGAACAAGCTTGACATAAATGATCAAACTATACTGTCATGCCTTTATTACCAGCTGTTTTAGAAGTATTTTATTTGTTGTTGAACGTGTAATTCATGTTTGCTGTCCTCAAACCATAAATAGCAAACTGGGTAAAGTTGTGGAATTTTAAGAATATCCACTTATACTTTTGTCTAAAGTGGTAATACAATTATTAAATACTTACGTCAGAACAATACCTTGGGAACAATAACAGCATAAATCTAGAAGCTTTGGGATATTTGGTATATGGGTTAATTATTTCACGAAATTAGTGCCAGATTTGGTGCCGAGATTAGATTAGATTAGATTAGATTAGATTATATTAGATTAGATTAGAGTTAAACTTTGCCGTTGTGTGATGAAGTAGCCCTTTGATCAAACACGCACACTAATATACAGATCATGCATTAATACTCGTATATTAAAAGAAAACTGACTTTTATGATATTTGTAAGTACAGAAGCTAAAAATAAGAATACAATACTTGTGTACCAACAGGTTTTGGTGATGTAGACAACTCGCACTTAATACTTCTACCAGGGTTGACTTTCATTCTGACGCTATCTCAATAATAAACTAAATTTAAAATTATCAAACAATGTCTCTTTGATTAATTTAATTGTAACTAAACTCATCATGTAGCCTACTATTTAAATCAAGATAGCCATCTAAAGTAACACAATCAACTATTAAAATATATTTACTATAAACATTTCACTATATGGTTGGTAAAATTTGGGAGTAAAATGGTTAAAATTAGTAGATACAAGTATGTATAAAGAAAGAAGAGAGATTAATTCCTCCTAAATCTTTGCTTAAAGAAATATTAGTAGGCCTACTACCATTAAACCCTGTGCATAGTTAGTGTCTTGATTTGCATTTCAAAACATTCGAATACCTAGGAAATAATAAGAACAATTCCGAACTAACACGACGAGCCTTTAAATAGAATTCCCACGAGATTTAAATGGTTGAATGTACGTTATAATCAAATTAACATAAAAGGACGAAAGGCACATAGACGGGTGTGTCTTTTAAGAAATTAACTGAGTAAGAATAAAACTAATTATAAGAAAACTCTATTCATTGATATTCATAGAGCAAATTAAATTATTTTACTTACCTAATTCGGATCATTTATTTACATTCTTTCAAATAGTTTTACTTTTGGGAATGCAAATATATATCATGAGATTAGTAATAACTTTGGTGTCCATTCATTTGATGTGGTTGGTAATAATCGGGTTCGTAGCTTTTAGCTGACATATTTTCTTACGTAAAATGATGTCCATTGATAAGTAAAGCTCAGCTTATAATCTTAAAAAAAAATCCTTTAGAAAGTAATAATAATAATAATAATATTTAGCACCACGTCTTACTACCCGTTCGGGTTATACGCTTAAGTACTAATTACGCGAATGGATTAGGAATTGGGAGGGTTGAATTTAGAGGAAGTTAACCCGCATTTGCGTGGAGGGAGAGTGGAAAACCATTTAGGAAAACCACCCCCAGTTCACCCGACCGAGATTCGAACTACGATCTTCCCGTCCTCAGCGGTCGAGCTCAACAAGACTAGCGCGTTAGCCAACTACGCCACCGAGGCTGGTCTTTAGAAAGTAAACATATAAGTTGAGTAATAGATTTTCAAACATATGTATTTAACGAGCTGTTTTTTTCCTAATGATATTTATGATAACATAAGTAAAATTGATTACTCATAATTGTTTAAAATAGTGTTGCCGTAAAAGGCCGTAAAATGCAAACAAAAGGTTTCAGCTTAAAGAAAATACCGAGAATAAAGTTTTACAATAAAACCTTTGGGCTCGGTAATATCTTCTTATAAAGACCGCGTTTATGTAGTTCGATGTATATTTATTAACATTATAATATTATTTTGATGTGCATTTCTTTTAGGAATTGTTTTAGAATTATTTTATTCAAATTATTTGTGAAGATGACGAGGCTGTTATAAAACACAGCTAAACAAAAAGTACTTCCCGATATTTGTCTATTTGGCAACTCTCGAAAACATTATACAAATAAAATGGATAAATTACGTGTTCAATGTCACTTCATATATTAAAAAAACAACTCTATTTAGGCCTACATTTGACCGTATTGTGAAAATTTAATTAACTGCTCTCATCAAGTTGATAACGCTCAATTAGATCTTGAGACTGTCCCAAATATCATAGTTTACTATTGTTATTTACATAAGATATAGCCCAATTTTGGTAGGAAGGAACTTTAATAAATTGCGAACACAGTCCACATTTATACATTTTACTATTTTAATAGAGTTTTAATAGCACTATTACTTGCTTCGGTGGCCGCATGGTCTAAGGCGTCATTCTCACAATAGACTAGACTACCGATGACAGATAGATTGTGGTTTGGTCCCGGTCGCAAGTACTGAAAGTGTTTTTTTCCCCAAAATAGTTTCCCAATATTTGCACGCAAATATGAATACACTTCATATAAATTCAATATGCCGTATCTCTAACCCATTAGCGTAATTAGTACATAAGCGTTTAGCCCGAATGGATAATAAGACGTGGTGTCAAAAAAAAGTGTTATTTTATAGGTATTGATACTATTTATAAAAAAAAGTAACCTCTGTTGATCACACAACCTGACGTGTGAATACATTAATTAAAATCTAGTAGCCTTATAGATCTTCTAGATGTCAGAAGAGATTCTTCTAAGAATATTAGACTGTACTTACTTTTTAAAGAATCGATTATAATTCACTCACTTCCTTTATGCCATCCAGAATATTTACGTTTACAGTTCGTAACAATTTTGACCAAAGTTGTAAGGGACATTAATGGGGAAATTCCTACAATATTGAGTCTTAAAAATAAAATATAAAGTAAATGTTAAAAATAAATTATAATTTAGCAGATGCATTGCCTGGAATTTTTACCAGTGAGATGCATTTTGTAAGAAATAATTAATACCAATCTAATATTATGGAATTTTATTCCATATAATTAGAAACACAACTCTTAATTAGAGTACCTTTAATTCAAATAAAATAAAAACTTTTTTAAATAATTTGATCACATGCCTATTAAGAACCTGGTTCTAAACATCAATAGTAGTTACGCCTTAATAGGGAATCGAGATTATTTCGGTTGTGTTATCTCGGTTAAGCAATAAAAAAGGTCCCAAATTCACTTTTTTGTATGTGTGTGTGTGTGTGTGTGTGTGTGTCTATATTGAGCAAATCCATTTCTTATTTATTATGTAGTTTTCATTTTTATTTTAAAATATAAATAAAGAAGGGGGTTGTACTTATTCTTCGCATCATAACTAAGAATTGCCCTTCAGAGTTCTGTTTTCATTGAGAGTAATGAAAAAAACGGGGTAAATGGTTTGGGAATGTTTCAAAAGAGCATGTAGGGGTATAGCTCGGAATTTTGGCTACGGACCAAATTGCATATCTCCATTTCACAGTTTTCTGTTTTCCTCCGAATAGTTCCTTGTCTTTCTTTCTTTCTATCAAGAAGACGAAATACTTGTTTTGGAATGTCGCAATGCAGAAACAGACAATGAAGTTTATTTTCTAAATATATTAAGTAATGAGAAATAAAATATTAACAACATTGTATTTACAATTTAGAGTTTTAAAAATATTTTAACCTTTTTTTATTGCTAAAAACATAAATGTTTAAGAGGGTTGAGCGATTTTAATATTGATTTATTAGTTTAGGTAAATAAATAGTTTCTTAACAGGGCTTTGGTTTGGGCCTGAATATTCTAAGGGTATTAGAGATATTTTTGAAAACAAAGAAATGTGATTGATTATTGATACCTTGTTGAAGCATATGTAAGTTACTTTGCAAACGTTTCACTCTGACTAATTACCGAATTTAATTAAAAATAAAAGCAAAACAGGAAACCGTTCGAGGTTAAGCCATAAAAATTAAGAAGAGAGGGAATAACGTTTACAAATATAAGAATTTTACGTTTTAATCAATTAAAATATATAGATGTTTTGGATATGTTTATCTGCACATTACTACTATGTGCTGCTATCTATAAATAAAGGCAGACTAACTAAAATATCCATATTTAAAGAAAAATCACATTTGTGTATTTTGTTTAAGACTAAGAAACATTCCATTTTAAAATACACAAATTCAAACTAATTATGAGTAAAATGTCCACAAATAATTTTAAGTAATACATTTGGAATAAGATCAGTTAAATCTATTGTTAATATTGCAGAAATAACCGCTATCATAACATAAGAAATACCTACAGTTTTCTCTAATTCTCCTTTACTGCATCTTAAACGCATTTGTATGATCAATATAATACACTCAAGTTATGACAATTAAAACAAACATAAGTGGGCCCGTCAGCTAAACGTCGCACTAGTCTAGCTTTCTCTGTCGGTGATGTGGAGGTCAGGATTCGAGATCCAGACAGATGTAGTGAGGGAGATTTTCTTAATGGCTTAACCACGTTTTCTTTGTGAAAATGCAGGTACATGGGTAACACTAAGCTCATGCAACTAATTCATAATCTTAATATAAAAGACCTTCAAAAGTTAGTTCAGTTAATTAATACTAATAGTTTATTATTTCATTTTTTGTGAAAACCTTTTACTAACGTTAAAACTAATAAGCCTCTAACAACAACTGAAAACTAAAATACCATTTTGGTGAAAGAACCAAATAACATGTTGTGAAAATAATTCCACACTGCAGTGTAAATAAATAATCCGACATCTTATCTCAGTTGGTAGCGTCTCTGCTTACTGATTTAAGGGTCCCGGGTTCGATTCACAGCATAGCCGAAAAATGTATCAGTGGTTAAATATAAGTTAACACTTTCACATTGATAAATTAACTGCCGGAGACTGGATATTGTTCCTGTCCGAGTCTTAAGGGAAATGACAAAAACCACCAGCTTCCGAAGTCGTATCGTCCGATATGCCTTTTAAATACCATGGGAAGTCTTCAAGAAAATATGCTTTGTGAAAGATTACTTTGGCATAGGGAAAGGATAGGGATGAATCAAAGACAGTACGGATTTCGGAGAGGTAAATCGACGGGGGATGCGATAGCCCTGGCGATGAGATTAATAAATCGTACCGGGAAACAATATGTGGTGGACTTATTCGTGGACAAATCGGGGGCATTCGATAAGTTGTGGTGGCCGGCGCTATTCAAGCAACTCGGAGACATAAATTGTCCGCGTTACCTTTATCAAAGCTTTAAGGATTATTGCAGAGACAGGTATGCCACCCTGAGATATCCGGGAAGAAGCCTTCAAAATCAACTAACAAAAGGATGTCTCCAAGGTTCTGTTAGTGGGTCGGTGTTCTGGGATGTGGGTCTTGAACCAGGTCTGGAATTGATAGGCACTCCCTGAGGTGGTTGTATTGGTTGACTTCGCTGACGACTTACTGATAATTGCAGAGCGAAACTCAAGGATAAAACTGGAGAAAAACGGCAACCAGGTGTTAACGGAATTGGATACCTGGTGCAAATAAGTAAAACTAACAATGGCGCCAGCGAAGACAAGCTATATGCTGTTCATGGGGTCCTTAGCTAGAGATCCGATCCTCAAGATAGATGGGAAGATGATAAGAAGAAGCAGGACGACAAGGTACCTTGGGCTGACACCAGATTAGAAACTTAACTATACAGTTCATATGAATACAATCATCAGTATTGGACAAAGAAGGTTTAGGCTACCAATTAAGGTGATTACAACATACCAACCAAGCAATATTGCTGTCCATTGTTGGCTATGGAGCTAGCATATGGTCAGAAAGGTTGAAAAAGTTGTTACCCTCCAGGATGCTGAGGAGGCTACATAGGAGTGTGCTTCTGAGGCTCTCCGGGCCGTACTGTACGGTGGCTACATAGGAGTGTGCTTCTGCGGCTCTCCAGGGCGTACTGTCCGGAGGCTACATAGGAGTGTGCTTCTGAGGCTCTCCGGGCCGTACTGTACGGTGGCTACATAGGAGTGTGCTTCTGAGGCTCTCCGGGGCGTACTGTACGGAGGCTACATAGAAGTGTGCTTCTGCGGCTCTCCAGGGCGTACTGTCCGGAGGCTACATAGGAGTGTGCTTCTGAGGCTCTCCGGGGCGTACTGTACGTGTGGCTACATAGGAGTGTGCTTCTGAGGCTCTCCGGGGCGTACTGTACGGTGGCTACATAGGAGTGTGCTTCTGAGGCTCTCCGGGACGTACTGTACGGAGGCTACAGATGCGTTGTGTGTGGCTCTGGGTATCTATCTCCAGGACCTTCAAGTTCGTAAAAGGGGTGCGCTGTACTGGCTGAGGAAAGGAAGCATTCAGGAAGTAGAGAGGATCATGGGACCGGGGATACTGAGTGAGGCGGATGTGAATCAGGCTATGGAGGATGAGTGGCAAAGTCAATGGCGCAATATTGCAACTGGAAGAAGAACTTTTCAACTCTTTCAAAGTGTTAGTGAAAGAGTCCTTATGAAACACCTGTGGCCCTCGGAGGGACTGGTACAATACATCACAGGGAAAGGACCGTACAGGGCAACCCTTCACAAGAGAGGACTAGCAGATACGGCATTGTGCGATTGTGGAGAGGTGACAACACCAGAGTATGTGGTCCTTGAATGTCCGGAAACCCAGGAGATCAGAACGTTACCACAAAGGGAGGTTTAAGGACTCATGGTGGGAAATATCCTGAGGGATCCGGAAAAGTGGGAGTATCTCGATATAATCGTGACAGTAATAACGACTAAAAAAAAACACTATATAGCTAGGTTGAAAGAGGAAGGTGACTACAGGCGAAGACGACAAAATATGATGAGGGAGGCAGAGCATGAGACAGAAACTGAAAAAANAAAAAAATAGCGACTCAGAAGACGAACAAACTGATGAAGACGAAACATTACCAAACTGGGCAGGGTGGATGGGGAATTAGAAAAAAAAGAGGGGACTAAAACTGGACTGTAAAAATGCAAATAATTTGGGTTATCCTGAAACCTGCTGTGGGAGCTGGACCTGGATGTACTTGACAACGGAATTCTGGCAGGGGCAACTAGCAAATATAAGAATGCACCAAGGAGCTGTCGTCTAGGGCTTGCGTCGCTAGGTAACAAGCGTCCACAAGAGGTGACGGCTCGGGCCTTCCTTGGTCAACTGGCAGAGGGGGGTACAGACATCCAGTACTGCCAGAGAAACGACAGAACTATTACGTCCAGGACAAAGTGAATAACAAAATATGTAGATGCAGTTGACTAAATAGGTGTTGAAATTAGTAAAATAGATCGTTTAGAATTAACAGAGGACAGGGAGGAAAGTAGAGAATAGTGGGATATTATTTATAGGTGTAAGTTAAGTTTAAGTAAACTAGGTTTAGGAATAGGTTTAGGATCCTAACCAGATAATTATTATATAAATAAAAAGCATTAATCAAAAATAAAGAATGTAGTATACTGTATAAAATTGTATATTGAAACTCAACTCGGACTAAATTGTCAGAAGCCGAGTTTAATCAAGCCGCAATAAAAAAATACCTTAAGATGGATTATAAGGCATATAAATCTACGACAGGGCTAGCAAGCCAGTGGAGGAAAATATATGGCTTGAATAAAAAAAACTGACCCAGACTACAGGCTGGAAGCAGTAATGAATGTAAAGTGTTGATAAATACTCTGTTATTAAATGTTTTGAGTTTTGTTGTTTTGATTCCTTCAATTATTTAAATATATTTTAAATACTTAAAGCGGATGAATGTATATTTAATAACAGTAATTGAATAATTTAATACTAAAGTGTGACACAGACCTATCGGATATCACCCATTGTACGGTTGTTCACAATCTACAATCATATTTATATGTATTTCACCTCTCTTTGGATGTATTAGAAGTTGACAATGTTATTTCAATATAAAACAACTTACATGTGTTTTATATTGCGCTATTTTCACATTAAATTTGTTGTAATACGATTTCAAAACCAAGCCAGAATGATTGATTGGATTTTATAGACAAATATTTATACAAGTTTTGATACACATTACTAATGAATAAAGGGACAAATAAGTATCTAACAAATATTTGTCAAATTATTATAACTGTTAACATTTGTCGAAAGCAGCATACCCGTTACAGATACAATATTTAAATTGAGAATAGCTATATTTACATGTGAAAAAGGATCCTTGCTGATATAATATAGAGGAGATGTGTTTTATTGAATATGGAGGGGCTTCGTTTTGCAATTTTTTCCCACTCCATTGAGAAATTTCAAATTCTTTCCCGTTAGTTTTAAAGCATTTTAATCTAAGCCACCCTCCTCTTATATTCCTAAGATTAGGTCCATAACAGGCATCATGTTAAATATAATAATTTAAAACGGCAGGTAGCAATAGTAGATAAAAGGTGCTCTAAAGAGATCTACAGAGGATATATTTTAACTAATCTGTCCAGTGCTACAATTTTTATCAACGCGTCTTACTACCTGTTAAGGTTATACGTATATATGATAATTAGTTTAATGAGGTAAGGACGATGAAGGAAGCATGTTTAGAGGAGTTCCATCCTAATTTGCATGGAAGGAGAGTGGGAAACCAATTAATAAAAACCACCCTAAGTAGATCCGACTGGAATTAGAACCCTGATCTCCCCATCGTCATCAGCACACCAGACTAATACGAGATTGACGCCTTAATCCATTCAGCCATTAAAGCGGGTTTATGAAATGTAATTAATAGCTCAAATCAAATTGTGAATATTATAATAATGACTAAATCTCAAAGGAGAAAAGGTAATTAAATTGTCGAAATGAATGTCTTACACAACATTAATAAGTTAAAGTAAATCATTGAAAGTAGTACCTCAAGTAAAAAAAAGCCAAATCGGACATATATATTATAATCAAAAATATACATAATAATTTCCATATTAATTTGAAACATGTATTTTTTTAGTCAATATATTAAATTTTCGCCTCAGAACGTGTTGTCTTCAACAGTACACAAGATGTACTAAGTACGAGCCAAGACGATTTATAATCGTTGACTCAATAAATATTGTGCAAAAAATTATCTTACGTTTGTTTGGATATGTTGATAGGATGAGTGTTGATTGAGTGATGAAGCAAATATATTAAGGTCGAGTGTGTGGATCAAAATACAGGGGTAGGCTATGTAAGCTGAGGCTAAATGTTATAGAAGAATGTGTGAAAAAGATAAACTTTAATAGTTTTAAGAATAAAAGAGAATGTATGACTTGGTATTTGGATGTTGAAGTGAAGGGGGCAAGGACAGGGAAGTGTGGAGAAACTTTGTGAGTATGGATTAAGTTTCAGATTGTTTTTTGAGCTATAAGAATAGTTTCGTGCCTATTCCGTAAGGGAATGGCGTGATTAAATATGTATGTATGTATGGACTTCATAAAGTTCATTAGGACATGATATTGAATGATATGGATGTCGAAATAGTATAGACTTTAAAAAATAATAATTTTAGATTGGGAAAAGTTTTATTTAATGTTACTATTATCATGTCAGCGTGTTAAAGATTTGGAATTCCTGCCTTATACTGTGTTAATATTGAACTCCAAATTACTCGCTCTTCTCCTGTTTCCGCAACACTAATAGACTAAGAAATGTNCCCCCCCCCCCCTACAACATACGAACCAAAAACTTTCTATGAAATCAAATCAACAAAACGATTTCACTAATAGCGTGAACGCTGCATAATTTTTAAAAGGTCATATGTTGATAGATTAATTTTATTTTAATAAAACAATGTATGGACAGAAACAGTACAATTACGAAGCAATGCATTGATTGCGAGTTCATTTACCATCGCAGAAAATGTATTATCACTGCTACTATTATTACATTACTATTAATATAGTTATTGCTTTTGAATATTTATACGGTAGTTAATTTAACAAACAGGCCAAGAGCAAACCAATCAGATATTTCTAGATATGTTTTCAATTACTGGTCAGCTGCTCGTATTATATTGCCTTTTAATTGTAATTTATTTGCAGGTAATGGATTTTACGATAGTTTTGATTGTTTTTGAACAATTATAACCAATTTCTCTCTCTCTCCAAGCTATCATTAAGAACATATTTCAAATGTATATTTTTCAAATGATATGTAATTTATACAATGAATCCCACTCATTCCCATCACAATAATTTAGCAAATTATTTTCCGTTTTATAATACACGATTGGATCAATTTTAATTTTTAAATATCATTCAAATTTTTTGAAACAAATCAAATGAACATTAAAAAGCTTAGCAACCCTATCACCTGCATCAGTGGTCGCACTGTCTAGGGTGTTTATTTCACGATAGATTGTATTGCTGGTGACAGAGACGTTAGGGTCTAAATCCCGGTGGGATGTATTGAGGTTGTTTTCATTAAAGAGTTATACCTATATTCAAATGCGAGTATATTTACTCTAAATTCTATATTCATCATCCCCACCTCACTAGTTTATTTAAATATGTATAATATGGACGGGCAGTAAGACGCGTGGTGCCACAACAATAAATGGTACGATACAATCGCATAACCCTTCTCATATTGCTTATTATAGCTTGGAAAAGATTAAAAAAAAGCTTTAATACACTATCATTAAGTATTTTTTCTCATACGAATATAGGGCCTACACAATCTCGCTAACCCCAATAAACACAGTTTATATGTAAATTTTAAACAAAATCCATCATATATTTTTCATAAATTTAAAATTTCCAAAAATAAACTATTTGTAAACCATCCTAAACCTATTGGATATCTAATGATTGCTCTAACTATTTTCAAAAGATTAAAACAAAAAATCAATAAACGATATTTAATTTGAGGGCCAGGGTAAAAAAATAATCAAGAAGTATTATCTATACCATCTAAATATCAATATTTAAAAAAATCTTTCAAACAGATTCGGACACACATAAAACGTAAAGGTTCATCATAATTTCGAGGTCTAATATGATCGTGACTACAATAATTTCTCTTGATATGAGAAAGTAAATATTTGAAACCTTGACTGAAACCAAACTATTTCCACACTGGCGTAGCCATAAGACCTGTTGATGTTATGACTTATGACTTAACTTCTGGCGCCCAGAATTTAATACGAGAAAGAATAACTGTGTTGAGTATTCTAACTATTCTTGCTCTCTTAGGTTAAGTGTAAGATAAATTATTGTCATTTGTACCTTTGGTATATACTGTAAGAAAGTAAGATTACCTTGCATTATTCCACTATGGCGTGGTTTCTAAGATAAGGTCATGGTGTAGTCAGTCAGTGTAAGACTTTAAACTTTCGGGTTGAATGGAGTATAGATAGAATGTATTCAATTAACATAGTAGTGTCAGAGTAAGCATATGATAAATAGGTCAAGGTCTAACCGCACGAAACTAATCCTAACCAGAAACATTTATCTATGCCGAAAATCCTTACTTCAGATCCTAATCAGATTTAAATAAGCCCGATTTATTTTAGATAGTCGTCGGCTAGTTACTGGTTGACGCGGATTAAGTTATTTTTCGGGCACCAAGTAGGTGATTATCTTACCAATAAACTATGATGATATTATTTATTAAATAAATATCGCACTTAATAGTCGAGTTTTTTTTTATTAAGAGCGTGCATCACATTCCCATCAATTTTGTAATACAGTCGGCTCGAAATCGTAAATTTACACGAACATTATTACACGTGGATAGTTTCTGATTAAACATTAATGAAGATTAAGAGTTAATAGATGTTCCTAATAAAGAATATTGCTGAAATATTAAATTATATTTGGATAAATACTAAATTTAAAAGACCGTTTTTGACAATTTTAGAATGGCTTCACAGCGAATAATCATGCACAAATCTGTATTCTGTCATAATAGGAACATACTGTAGTTATTATCAAGAAACTTTGTTGCTTTGTCCCCCATCACCTCCTTAGAAAATTTCAAGTAACCATTCAAATACGAATGCACTGCACACATTTCTGGCATATCGTAGGTCTTTTTATATTTACTCCCAAACCTCGCACAACCCGGTAGCTGAGTTGGACCTGCTATGATGCACGCTCTTAAAGCACCTTTATAATTCACTTAGGAAGAACTACTATTAACCGAGTTGAAGTGATTACTTTACTTTAATATAATATGACTGCGTGGAGAGGAGTGCTTAACCCAAGTCTTGCCTATTTGATGGCGTGACCACGGGTGACTCCAGATATTACTCGAGGGGTCCTTTCCTTGCCCCCACGATCTCAACGGAAGCGTCCCTCCCTTTGCCAATTATTTCTTTTTTCAAAAATAAATCGGCCAAGGCTATTTTCACAAAACTAAAACATGACTCTAATTCGGCGTTAGGGAGATCTTGTAAGACGATTCTTTTCACCGCGGCTAGTTTTGTTTGTAGAGATCAGAAATAATGAAAACACAATAGACATTGTAACCCTGGTTTGTGAAAGTGTAAAAAGTGAAGATAAAACTGTCTTACACAT
This sequence comes from Timema genevievae, assembly GCA_902155825.1. Taxonomy (NCBI): domain Eukaryota; kingdom Metazoa; phylum Arthropoda; class Insecta; order Phasmatodea; family Timematidae; genus Timema; species Timema genevievae. The sequence continues at coordinate 82,534 of CABFWO010001438.1, read as the reverse complement.
GGGACGAAATAGCTTGGCGATGTTGCTAGTACATAAGTTATATTACATAGGTAAGTCTACACCGAAAGGTGGCAATTGAGTATGGTTTATATAAAAACTTATTTCTGCTCTCCAAGTCTTACTACCCGTCCGGGCTAGATCCATATTTTATATTAATAGGGTAGGTAAACTGTTTTTGAAATATATTACCAAGCCAAGCTGGGACTTTAGCCCCACCCTCTTTGTCACTGACGAAACAGACGTCTTTGTCCGTATACTCACTGGTGAAGGTGCAAATTAATTGTTATATAGAAATATATGTAAAGTAATATTATTATTATTATCATTATTATTATTAATGAATAATGAATGCTAATTCAACAGATAATAGGAAGCCCCACAACTTATTCAAACACATTTTACCTCATTTCTAGTTGTCGCTCATTCTTCTTTGAGATAACCTGGGGAAACAATAACTAGACTGAACAATAAAACAAGACAACCGACAGTGATAAAAAAATATATAACAAGTGGATGTTACAAACGTAACATTACAGAAATATATACAAGTAGACTCTGTGGTTTGAAGGATGAATACAAAAAACTTATAAAAAAGAAAGTGCGCTCGCTATGAGGAAAGGGAGAGTTTGTGAAACCCACACCAATTAATTTGTCGCCCAAGGAGAGTTCTCCATTCCGGTCCCTACAATAGAGGACTGACGTACAAGGCTGAACAGACGACAAGGAGAAAAGAACAACTGAAGAGCTTCGAGCCTCACCACAAGGGGGATGACG
>CABFWO010001438.1:41643-81681 GCA_902155825.1 Timema genevievae | reverse complement strand
GGGGGGGGGGGGGAGTTGGATATCTAGCATACGTGTGTGTTAAATACGTATGTTCCGGTTGGCAGGTTTCAGCCTTGAACAAAATATAGACTCAAAAGGAACCAGGACAGATTTCATATAGCACGTAGTACGTAAAATATCAATACTTGGATAGCATATTTATAGTATTACTTTCAATGATCATCAAAAAATATTTATTTCAAAATCTTAATAGTTTTGAAGATTTTATCGAATGCAAAGTAAGAGAGCCCGATTTAGATTCCAGTTTGTAGTGTTCTCTTCTAAATACTGATTTACTAATTCTTTCCTGGGGAGTTTTAATAACTTTTTTAAACGTACGCTTACCGTCCTGCTCCATTCAATTGTAATATTATATGGATTATATAATTCCTTCAGATACATTAAAGTAATTGCGATTAAAGACAAAACAAAGACGAAGCACTAATATTAATACCACGACTAACAATAATATTAATAATATATTATTAGGCGTGGCAGTAATATCGTTACAAACTAATAAACACTATACAAGTTGCGGTTACACTTTCTTTGACAAAAAAAAAGGTAGACATTTTGACTCATTAAATTAGTTAGGAGTTCTTTAGAAAACGTATTTTACCAAATTTATTATCAGAGATTTTTTAATTTGTCACTTGTTTATAAACTATTTTTATTTAATTTATAGGTTATATTGGTGTTTTTAAATCTTATTTTTATATCCTCGTGTTTATATGGTCAAAATTGTGTATATAAAAAACGAAGAGCACGGTCATTCAAATTCAAGAATAAATAAGCAGGATAAAACGTTTCGAATACTTTACTAAACCATCATGGATTTATCACGAATATTTCATATGTGTCAATAGTGTTGTTAAAAACAAATAGTTGGGTTTTAAAATGTGTCTTATTCTGTATTATTTATACTTCAATACTATAGTTTTTAACTAATCATTTAAAGGACTAAGTTTTGGTAGAGTGGCTTGGGAGAAATTCACTCATATTAGTGTGGAGTGGGATGGCAAAATCAGAGTAATAAAAAACGATATTTTTTCACCCGGCAAAGATTCGAATTCAATCTTCCTGTCACAGAAATTTGTATTATTTTAATGATACACTTAGGGAATTAAATAGTTCTCAGTATAGTAATTATAGTAATTTTAGTAATTTGACTGATGTCACTTTTTTGACAGAGATCTAACGGTCGTATCAACTTAATCATCATATTTCAAAATATTTGGAGCTATGGCATTTTGCCATGGTACTGACGAGAGGAACGTTATTGAAGCGCTTAAAAAATGAGGAATTTGGCTCCGCGCGTCAGGCAGTTTTAAAGTGTAATATACACTAATATACAGTACAGGTCATGCAAAGGGACCAGGTAATATGAAACGACCATTACATCAAACTTTAATAAGTTTCCTATTTAAATTAAACATCTCTCGGAGTGGTGGAATGCAGAGATGTAGGTAAGTATGGTGGGAGAAACGAGAGAGCAAAAACAAACAGATAGGAAGATAAACGGCAAAGAGCAAAGTGGAGAGGCGAACTAGGGCAAAGGATAAAATAAAATTGAAAAGATAAATAGGGCTGAAAAGTTTAAAAGTCACGGCCATAAAAAGGAAATATTACAGTACACGCCACACAAATCTACCCTCGTGGCAAGGAAGTTTCCTGAACATTACTTATAAAAGAGTAGGTCTGGTTGAGATACAACCGGAAGTTGTTGTTGAGGAGGATGGTGGGTTGAGTGTCTAAGGCAGAGGTGGGCAAACTTTTCTCCCCGAAGGCCACATCGACATCTGTAAGGTCTTTGGCGGGCCGCATGTGACAAAAATCTAAATTTAATAAATAATGAACTTTATTTTTACACAAAAATACATATTTTATTAGTCATACAACTACTCTAATTACCGTATACACAAGCTTATGCTTGTATACATGTGACATTATAAACGAGCTTGCTCATTTGTCCATATGTTCAAAAACAGGCACTGATTATGTATTTAATTTGTCATTTTTGTTGTTAAAAATCACGAAAATTTTAAATTTGTGTGCGGACCGCAAAAATTAACGTAGGAGGCCACATGCAGCCCGCGGGCCGTAGTTTGCCCAGGGCTGTTCTAAGGTAATAGGTTAAAACAATGTTTTGTTCTATAATCATATCGAAAATGTGTACAGTTTTCTATTAAAACCTCGCAATAGTCGAAAGTGTCGATCTCGCTATTGACCAAAACATTGGTGATAGGGAGGAAAAGGTTCGATTTTCGTCGGGGTGGTTTTCCACACGTAATTTACCCCCAAGATGATATCATCCCTTCTCCACGCTAATACTCAATAATTTCCTTAACCTTAATCCATAGATTAAGCAGTTAAACAGCCATAGAGTTAAGGCGTAACTTATAATCTTACATACGTTTAAATTTCATCGTAGATATAATAATATGTTATCAACTAATAATTATAAAATAGAGAATTGAAATTTTGCGCGGAGAGCTCAAAATAATATGTCAAACTTCAAAGAATATTTTTGTTTTTAATTTAAAAAATACAAGTTTTAGTATCCCGGATAAATTTGCTAAGTAAACTTTCTTGCTAGTTAAAATCATAGGGTCGGTAATGAAGTCTAGCAAACGCCATCATGTTTGGAGGTGTGAGTTAAAATCTACAGTTCAAGACATTTTTATTATGACATTGGTAACCCTGCCATTATAGCACCCATAAATTCATCCATTAAAGTAGGTTATACATAAATTTTGTTTAAAAGTATACCGTTTTATCAAACGAGAATATAGGCTAGTTTAATTTTACAATACATTTATACACTGTACACCTTTGGAGACGTTCATCAAGAAAAAAATCCATTATTACTCCATTCATTTTTAAATAATTGTTTAACACGTGGTCTATTAACCTATACGTTTAAGGGTCAAAGATGAGGATGCAGATTAAATAAATCGTACGGTGCCCCTCGTAGACTCTCTTTTGTCTTTAATAAGAGACATTTACCAAAAACTCGTAGGATTTGTGAAACCAAATAATATACACTGTTAGAGAAACATTGAGTAAAGAGAAACATAAATATCCACCAAAGAGCATAGCAAACAAAGACCTTCATATGTATATATAGAAAAAATATTCCTATAGCTAACAACTATTTTTTTTTCTAAAAATATATTCCAAACAAAGGATTTCAACTCCAAACAGTACTAGAACTTTACAATGATGAGTTAATTCATATCTTAAATAGTTGCGGAGAAATTATCGAAATTGAAAATATTTTCTTAGCAAGTACCCTTAAAGTAATTTTAATGAGAAAATGAGAATTATCATTTACCTTGTATTGTCAAACAATGCCTGGGTATAAAATTTAATCAAAATCGTTAGATCGATATAATTTATGAGAAAATCTCTTTCTTTTTGCTCTTCAGTAAACAACCTTTAATTTTAGGGTTGGCTATCTAGTTAAAAAAAACACTCAAGGGAACCCTAAAAATACCCTATCTACCCAGTTTTAGCCCGATCAATAAAATTGTCTCAGCTCTAGTATAAGATGCAGACACACCTGTAGGCAGATGACCTTGCAAAAAACATTTTTTCGGATTCAGTGGCCCATCAAACTTCGATAGTCATAAAAAAAATCTCGATTTTTTTTCTTGATACAATTCATTTTTATATCCGAGGAGTCCCGAGAAAATAAAACGGAACTAAACTGAGTGGAGTGAAGATGGAAAAATAATCTGTCAAAATTCCTCTTTAACTGCACACAACCGAATTTGTAAACCCGACCTCTCTGTCAATATAACGGCTTTTACCTCACGACTACAGGAACTCATACACTTTATTTACTCTGATTCATGTAAATAAATGTTTGGCTTCTTTCAAACTATTTGATGGTTAGTATTATAAAACAATTTTTAAGAAAATTGAGGAATATTCATTCCTGTAAATAATATTATTTTTTAGTATGAATGTATCACATTTCTTCTAAAAGCAATACTGTTGCATTTTTTATTTTTTGCGTTGAGAATGTACTAAATTATTTTAGAAATTATTTAAAAAAACTAATTTAAATTAAGGAGCGTTAATTTAATGTACAATAAGACATGAATACAAGACATCCCTACATTGTTTAAATAGATCCTTAGTTTACCCCGTTAAAATTATGATTATGACAGAGTAGGTATTATGTGTTTGGCTTCAATTCATCCTTAGATCTGTTTTTTAGCATCGCGTCTTACTACCCGTTCGAGTTACAAGCTTATGTACTAATTTCGCTAGTGTTTTTAGGGATTGGGAAAGTTATACTTATAGAAAGTTTAACTGCATTTGCGTGGAGGAAGAGGGTAAAACAATTTTGGAAAAAATCACTTTAAGTATACCCGACCGAGATTCGAACCTAGATTTCCCCATAATTGGCAGTCTATTCTACTACGAGAGTAGCATGTTAAACCACGCAGGCACCGTAGCGGGTCTTGGATAGGTTGTTCATGGATAATTAAATATTACTTCCTAAGGCAACACAACAATAATTTAATAGTCTTGAATCGGTTTTGGAATTTAAAAAAATACTTAAGCCTTATTTTAAAGACAAACAAGAAATGGACCTATAAAATACAGCAAATTAGTGATTCAAGTTTTTAAGCCAATTGATTAGTAAGATAAATGAATTAAATACTGTATTACAAGGAATATAATTGTTTATCTCTTGTTCGAAATCAATTCAAACAAACCAACAAGTTTTTATTCATTTGTTTGGCGCACCACATGTTTACTACCCACATTTCCTCAGAGGAATAGGGGCTGGGGGTAAATAATTTAGGAAAAGAGCTCTCAGTACATTCGGTCAGCATTTGGAAGCCTACCTTCCCTCCATCGCCAACCCTCATTCTAATGCGAAAGTGACGCATAAGTGAGTGTTCCCAACAATGCTAATACCACCAAAATTTTTTACTTAAAATGTGGGACGTAGGTGAATGAACCACCAATAAAAACATCGGGAAACTTATTAACATTTTGATGAAACACACCACAGCTTTGACCAAATTGTCATGTTCTGGTTCTTTAAATTTTAGTATTGCACTATAATATAATGTTTACACACTTCATTAAATGTCAAAATATTGATTTGAGCAATTTCTTTTGGGGATGACTGTCATCGTTTGTATTCGAGAAGCTGTTTTTAACCAAAATATAGAAAAAAAAATATAAGCCCCAAACATATTTGATCTGTGATTTTAACATTAATATTGTATCGTTTATATTTTTTAAATTGAAAAAGACACTTGGGCACGGGAATTGAACCCAGGACCTTTAGCTTAGCACCATTGCTCTATACCACTGATCTATTCAGAAGTCATGTCGTTCCCAGGGTCATTCTTCACTCATATTTTAGTGAATATGTGGAAATCGTCAGCTACATATGAGTGATCAATTAAGATCACCAGCCATCAGCTAACGCAGCCACCCTTGACTCGGGAGCCGAGTTTATTTCCATACAAACCAAAAAGAATGGACCAAAATTTTTGAGGGTATTTATTCACTAGGTTTTATTTACAGCAACTCCCACCTCTAAGTGAGTAGGAACCAGTCAACAATAAGAAAAAAAAACTTAAATTTAAATGGACAATTGTAAACACAAAGCACACTTTTATTGAGAAACAGATTTTGGGAGACGTTAAAGAAAAGTTTATTTTGTGTTTGTGTGTGTGCGAAAGGGGGGGGGGAGAAGGGTGGAGAGAGATAGGAAGATTGTCATTGGTGTGAGAAAGACTGGAAAGAGGAAGTAAGAAGTAAGGAGAGAAGTCCTTTTAAAAAAAAACACACACGCCATGTACAGGAATGACTTTTAAAGTAATTTTGTTGTGGAACAAGTTAAGTGATTGTAAACAACAGAGGGGTTTTCAGGACTGAAGGGAGCAACATGTATCTGACACACTCCATTAACAAGTTACACATACACACACACACACATTCCGAGGATGACTTCATGACATGGATGGACAGACACGCGTGGGAAGTGGAAACAAAAAGGAATGGAAAAGAAGGTATTGGGGATAGTAGAGAGTAGATAGAAACAAAGAGAGACAAATATAAGATAAAAGAGGAAAAAGTGGTGATAGATCACGACAATAAGTGACTGTAAAATAAGAGCACAGCAGACTTGAAGAAATTACATCACAAGGAGAGAAAAAAAAGAGGTAATCTTAAAAAAGCTTGACAAATAATTCAAGATGATTTTTTTTTTCCATTCAAGTAATTGCGGTGTGTTTTTCCAACCAGATTTGTATACAAATAAAATATAAGAAAAATGTAGGAATCTAGAACTGTGCTTAAAAAAGTAAAAAATAAATAAAAATAAGTATACTAACAATATTACATAATCAATTGCTTTAATCACTAAATGCACTTTTATTGAAATATCTTAAAGTAAACATAAATCAAACATACGAAAAAAATTAAAATTCTTTGACAAATTATTATTTCAAAAAGTAACCACGCTAGCATGTGGAGCTCAAGATATTCTATTTTATCAATTGAAAGTGTAAATAACTAATCAGAATATCTTTCCAGTTGTAAAGAAAAATTAATTTACATTTATTCAATTATACTGCTTGCTATTTCATTATTTTGGTAATATTGGTTAAAGTCATTTGCTAAGACGCATTTAATGGCTTCGAGAAACCTTAACATCTCAACTTACGAATAAAATTAGTAAGGGGAAGTTTCAAGGGAATACCCCTGTAAACGTTTGTAGAAAATAAAAATTAGCAAAGTGAGGAAAATATAACTCTCCACCTCACCCGAAACCAGCATTGGACTGTTGGGTCAAAGTTCGTTACGATATCCTTAAGGATCAAGCCTGAGACTCTGAGAGACTTGTTGGAATCCCAGATGGGTCCAAGTGTTTTGATTATTTGCGAAAACAGAAGTACCGTCCATTTTTCACATAAAAGGTGTTTTATAAAATACTTGTATTATTTATTGTTTAGAAATACATCAGATGGAATAAATGAATTAACTATGAAAAAACAGTAAAATTGTTTAATGTTTATCACAATGTTACTGTTTTCTCATAATTAATTCATTTATTCCAATTTACGATTTCCAAACCATATGTCTAGTGGTCTGAGTTCCTGGCTACATATACAAATGTCCCGGGTTTGGCTCCCGGCGCTTACAAAATTTATCTGTGAAGTAGAGGATCATAACGGGGTCAATCTCGGCCTCATGACGACAGATACGGAACTACTTGAATAAAGAAATAGCTGCTCTGGTCAAAAAAAAAATATTAACGGCCGAAGGGCTCATTGTGCTGACCAGATGACAACTTACATCCACAGAGGTTGGCACTATCATAGCTAACGTCAGCGGCCGCTTTGTCAGCTTAGTTTGCTTGCGGTCTCACGTTATTTATACTTATTAAATTTAAAATGTGTTTAAAAATATATAACATTTTTACTATTCACATTAGTGTTATTTCATAGGTATTTATAATAGCTACAAAAAGGAATAGTTGAAGGTAAAATTACATGGCTTTTGAATATTAGAAAAAAGATGTGGTAGCATTTTTATCTGTGCTGTACTATGAAAATTGGACTGTGTAATCTATTTGGACTATAAGGGTGACCTGGCGGTCTAGGTGTAAGGTGTTGGACTTCTGTGTCGGGGTCCGGGGCTCAATCCTCGGTCCCGACACAGATTTATCTGATTGCCAAACCTCTCCTTCACCTCTGACAAGACGGGTATTAATTACGACTTGTAAATGTATGGAATGCCAGGCCTCCACCGTGGTTTGGATCCCACGTTAAACTGTAGGTCCTCCATTTCATCTCACAATCACCCTACCATTACACATTAGCGTAAGTGCGTATAGCCTGAACGGGTTGTAAGACGCAGTGCTAATAATAATAGTAATAATAATAATCGGACTGTATGTGTGATCTCATTACATTAGTCACACACACAGCAAAAAGAAAAAGCAAAAAATGACCAGTGTTAATAAATATGACTGCCTAGGTAGTGTGTCTCACTTCTGATTGGAGGGACACCGGTTCAATTCGAAGTGTTAGTGACTAAATAATATTTAAGGGTATGTTTTTGTATCTATATGGTTTAATTTCTTGCACTATTTCTAGTGGTTGGATGTCTATTTTCTATATTCACGCTCGTTTCATAGTAATGGGATGAAGTAACTTTTTCTTTCTAAACCAAATGTTCACTTTTTCTGCAGACAAAGTTAAAGAAAAATTTGGGCTACATCGTCTGCACCGTCGTGGTTAAAAGAAACTCTCCCTAGTCATGCTTGCTCCGCAGGAAGATTGGATTATAATACTCTCTCGTTTCTTCTAAACAAGGTCCTCCTTTATTTATAGCCATCGCAAAGCTAGCAGTTTTGAGGATCAATCCTGCTTGCAGAAAAGAAATGGCTCCTTCACCGAGATTGAGAACGGGAACTGCTCGACGAACAAGATTCCAGAGACGGTGTGTTCCCATCGCAGATGGGGCTGTGATATCATGTTGGAAACGACGCCTCGTTCTCCCTTGCAATCCCCTGAAATCACCGACTAGTTTTGACGCCGCGCGTCTGCTCGCGGTAATGAGCAACCCACTTAGNGGGGGGGGGGGGAGTGGTACTACACTAAGGTCATGTTCACACTTGATGGTGCGAGTTGTACAACACTTAGGCAATGCTCACACATGTTGGTGCGAGTTGTAATACATTAAGGCAATGTTCACACTTGGTGCTTCGAGAAATACTAGACCAAGGCAATGTTCATACTTGGTGCTTCGAGAAATATTAGACCAAGGCAATGTTCACACTTGGGGCTTCGAGAAATACTAGACCAAGGCAATGTTCACACTTGGTGCTTCGAGAAATACTAGACCAAGGCAATGTTCACACTTGGTGCTTCGAGAAATACTAGACCAAGGCAATGTTCATACTTGGTGCTTCGAGAAATACTAGACCAAGGCAATGTTCACACTTGGGGCTTCGAGAAATACTAGACCAAGGCAATGTTCACACTTGGTAATAGCTGTCTAACAAATAAGTTCCTCATTAAAAAAAGAATTAATACATCTTAAGTCACCTTTGTAGTTTACATTAATGTATACTAAATTCAATTTCTTACGAAAAAATATAACATGAATTGTTAAATTATTTTATTTTCTTACTTTAAAAAAGTGTTTGTTAACTTATACATTCATCATCATAAATCTAATCCATGCCATCACCTATGTTTACCTGTATTGTCTTTAAATTTAAATGAAAATTTTTCATCCAAAATAACAAAGGAAAATTATATTTATTTGCGTCTTACGATCTAAATAAAATAATCAATAATCGATCGATAAATAAATCACGTTCGAAATTTTAAAGCCATTCATTTTATTTAAGTTTCAAAGTGTTAAAAAAAAGCCAAATCCCTTTTAAAATGCTTTTATAAATGTATAACCTTCTTCCGAAATATATTTTTACTGATATGAAACAAAATATAGATACAAACGACCTATACAAGACACCAGAGGACATGTGGCTTCTGAATTAATTGTGTAATAGCAAACTCGTACGCAGATTGTGTAGTACTTAGAGGAAAAATTGAAATACATAAATATATGTATATATAAATATACATATATATTTGTATATGTAAAATATACATATAAATATACATATATATATTTGTATATCTAAAATATACATATATAGTTATATATATAACATACACATATATAAATATATATTTGTGTATATATACATATATAAAATATAAATATATTTATATATATAAATATATATATATATATACTTTAGAAAATATTTTTTTTAGCCAAAGAATATAATTTTTTTTTAAATAAATAAAACAAAATGATACGTTAATTTTAGTTTAAATAGACTTTATTTAAAAATAGAAAATCTACTAGATACACGTGAGGCATTCATATTTACATAGTGTTTGAGAATACTTTTGTAGAAACAACATTATTTGTTAAAGCTTTGCGTGATGGAGGGGAAAACAAATCAATTTGCCGCCTACTGTCTCCTCGATAAATAACTCGACTCCGTTAAAAAGACCGAGGACGACTTACAGAGATGTAAAGTTGTCCATGCGAGAGTAGCGGATTTGGTAAATAAATTCTAATTTTATCAAGACTCTGACCTTAACTTTTGTTGATCGTCATGGAGAAAGCGAGAACTTACATGGCTATGAGATCGAAGGAATTTGAACGGGAGAACTTCAGATGAAGGAGAAATCGAGGTGCGATGCGATCTACCCTAGAAGCTCCAGTTAGAATGTTCCTCTCAATGCTGTGATTGGATATTTGAATCACCTGCAATATCCTTCTTGATTGGTCGTGTTGAGATCCCTCAGAAGAACGACAACCTAGTTGTCTTTAAGTCCCATTTTGTGGCGTGAAATCTCTCGATAGTGTTGAGGAATTCTGTCGGAAAGTTGACGTGAAAGAGGGCTTCATCTGAATCTACCGTGTGAATACCGATATAAGTTCGACTATCATCAGGAAGGTTCCTAAGAATGTGAGCATTGATCATAGCACAGTCAGTCTTCTTTCTTGGGTGCAAGAATGGCGTGATCGATAATTAGGTCATATCGAATCAGTAATTCCAAATAGTTGTAGACAAATTAGCTCACAGATCCTTTCTCCTCTCAGATGAGGTTAAAGTAACACGGAAAACCGTTTCGCATTTTTATGAAAAGGCAAATTTACATTCCCCAAGTCAAGAAGATAAGATGCGAAGATAATACCTTCCCCGACATTTACTCGCATGTTTCAAGATAGAGAAATCAGTAATTATTTTTCAGCTATTTTATAAATTTAAACAACCTTGGCTACGAGTAAACAATAACTAATAATTCAATGACTTTTTTATTAAATCAGAAAATTAGTCATAATAGCCAGCAAACCCAAATTGTACATTTTCAGTAATATTTAAATACAACAAACATTACATGAGTAACAAAACTATAAAGAAACAAACTTTACATTGATATTCAGAGGCCACCTTTATTTTTGTTAGAATTCTCAAATACAACAAACCCTCCATGAATTTAAAAAAAAGTCCATCGAGATTCCAACGCCATTTCTATTCTTGTTATAATGCATATTTAAAACAGGAATATAACTAAATGAAGGCGACTTGGTTGATTTTGTTAATGATTATTACGTCGCTATAGTAAATATTTTATAACACATTCTTAATCAGATTTTTTTTTTCGTTGGAGATTTATGAGAAACGAATATTCCATTATTTTAATGCCAGGTAGTCCCAAACACCAGCCGTTCCGAAGATTGGTGTAGGGAGGAGTATGGGAAAGAGGGGCTGGAAGGGAGTGGGGGGATTGTTCTATATTTATGATGCACCACAGGAAAAGGGGCCTTTACTTATCCCAGACAAATTTTGCTATTTTGATAATTCCTTGTAAAGACCTGAATGCTGTGTAAGATGGTGTTTATAGATTTTTTCTATCTTAATAAATTTGTTATTAATATTTAAAAATCAAATTTTAAAAACACCCGTTTTGAGAAAACTAAGGTTAAAGTTAACTTGTAATTAGAGTGAGTAAACTTAATATTTATTCCTACCCGATTATGCTGGAAAGGATTCATTTTATTCAGTTTTTTCATGTTGAATGCAGCTATATAGGTGAAATGTCATGAATATGAAATGATAGTATGATGCAAAAGAAAATTTATTACACTGAGACGAAGAAAACTTTTTGTCGGAGTAGAGCTAAATTTTCTTCTTTTATACTAAATATAATTACTTTTGAAATCTCCATTCAAATTTTAGATTAAGGTGTAGCTAAATAAATTTATTCTTCTTGAATTTATCAGAAATTCTAAAAAAAGAAATATTAGAGCACTGAGAGGATATAAGTAAATTTAAAAACAAAAATTTGAAAGCGAAAACATTTATTTTATTTTGCACTACCCTAATACAATTTAGTTAAACCATTTTTTTAATAAAACGTAATGGTTTTACTATAATTCTTGTTTAGGGTTTAATTTTAATTGTTTTAGTACACACTTTTTCCGGTTATAAAGGAAATGTGACCTTAACTTACACCATAAGAAAATTATTGGTGTAAGTTAAGGTCCGAATTAATTACACAGCTGTACTCAAATTTATTTCCACCTTACCTAGCGATTGATTTTAGAACTAATAATGACTGGAACGTGTTCATAATTAATATAGATAGCGCTATGAGCTAAAAACAGGAAACGTTAAAAATCGACCCTACAGAATAAAATAAGCTGTACTGAACATTTTACTCGATTAAGTTAAGGTCCCTTTTCCTGTGGTACATCACGTATGCGTTTGGGGTGAGGGGGCTCCGATGGGGTTGGGAGGGGGAATTTTTTCAAAAAAGGTCTTAAGGGGTACTCCTCGCCCGAAGATGGGCCCCATAGCCCCAGCGGTTCCAGAGATGCATCTGGAGGGGGAAGAGGGAAGTGATTCCTACTTCCGTTAAAAAATATTGTAATTTTAACAGCGGTGGCACATCTTCACTTTAATACTTTTCTATTACCTTTAGAAATAAATTAGAGATACACCAAACAGACTTTCTCCCGCCTTCATCTTAAAATAGACATTTACTAAAAACTCGTAAGATTCGTGAAACGAAATAATAGGTATACACATTGTTGTAAAAACATTACACCAAAGATTGTGAATTAAATAATATACGCTGTTACATAATCAATGGTATTAGGAACTAAGAACACTGTTACATACAAATTGAGTAAAGAGAAACATATTTGTTCACAAAAGAGCATAAAAATCAAGTTCATTTTTTAAAGACATGAATTAAAAAATTATATATATTTGCTCATAGCTAAAAAAAATATTGGTTTTATAAATATTAATTCCAGATAAAAGATGTTTATCTTTAATAGTATTACAATTTTACAATGATAAGTTATTTCGTATATCAAATAGTTGCGGAGAAATAATGAAAATTGGAAAATTTCCCTATACTATTTGAAGTACCCTCAAATACATTTTCATGAGAAAATGAGAACTGCCATCTTGTTTATACTGATAAACAGTGTCTAGATATAAAATCTAAACAAAATATTTAGTGCAAATTTGGAGAAAATAGATTTTATCTTATTTTTCACTTCAGTAAACTACCCTTAAATTTAGGGTTGAATATCTAATTCCAAACCCCCTCTGGGGGGGATCTTATGAAAACCCCAAATACCATGTTTTAGCCCAATCGGTAAAATTGTTTCTACTCCAGCCAGAGGTACAGACAGACGGACAGACGATATTGCGAAAACAACTTTTTTTTGGTTTCAGGGGGTTATGAAACGTCAACATTTATCAAAATCTAGAGTTCGATTTTTCTTACGATCACAATCCTTTACCTCCGAGGTTTCGAGAGAAAGTAAAAATTGAACTTAATCCTATACACTATGTATCTACTAGCTATGCAAGGTAACTAGGTTTAAAGGGAAAAGAGAAATTAGAGCTTAATTTTACACACTCAATGCAAGAACACAACATAGCTTGGTGGAAAAAAAAAAATTGGTGTATTCAAAACACTAATTTATTAAAATTAATTACTGAGTGATTATACATAAATTTCAATAAAACAATGTTTTTATTGATAGTTTTTCATTTAAATTAAAGTATATTTTATTTAAAACTATACATTCCTCATCCCTATTTTATTTATGTAATTATGTTGATAGCCCGAACGAGTAATATAAGAGCTGGACATACATAGAGAATAACTGGGAAATGATTGAATTTTTAAAAAACACCAAAGTCCACAAAACGAAGATTAAGAACCCTTCCTCACTGGAAAATCAGAGAAGACAAGACCGACACAAATATCCACGTGTCCACCAATGTGAGTCTCAAACAATCAATATCCTTCCCAAGCTGTATACCACAAATTATGTTATATCAGTGTGAAGGACGTGTGCGTCCCATTTGACCCAAGAGCTCCAGTCCTCTCTAACAAAACAGGGTTGATCCGCCGCCGGCCACAGTGGCTTACCCGAGTGGATCTAGATCTACATCTACATCTGCCTCTATAGCTATATCTAGCAGGAAAGAGCAGGCCAGTGTTAATCTGTGAAGAGATTATGGGGGAAGGTGGGTTAGAGGGTAATGTTGTGAGGGAGGGGTCTAATGGGCGCTATATGACTCGTGGGTGGGGGGCAAGAAGTGTCATTACCGGACCACGCGATCAACAAGGGCACAAGTACAGGTTATGTCGACTGGTCCCTAATATCTTGCCCCCCGAATGGAGGAGAAACGTTCTCATGATGTTTCATGCGTATACACAAACCTACGAATACAGAGAAACACCGATTATCCGGGCTATAACTGCCAGTTGTGTTTCTTTTCATATGTTTTTTATTTTGTTCTCAATTTTACTATTCATCCAGGCTGGAAAAAGAATTTAATTATACTAATGTAGTGTGGGTGAAAAGGTATATTAAATAATAAATGTACCCACATCAGTACGGAGAGAGAAATAGTGTAAAAACCAAAGTAAAAACACTAACAGTATACTCAGCCGGGATTCAAATCCTGACCTCTCAGTCATCCACAAATCAGACTAGACGAGCTTTGAATTTAGTTCGCGTACCCACAAATACGGTTAGCAATTATGTTGATTACAATATTCTTATTAGAAAATTTTTTTATTAATGAACCAATATAAGAAGTTGAAAATGAGAAGGGTAGCCTAGATTTTCAGGATACACCCCACACCCCTTTTAGTGTGAGAAAGTATAGGAAAACTACAGTGAAAATAAAACTTAGGTAACTACACCACACCTCAACCTCTCAATAATAATGAACAAGGAGGAATGATAATCAAATTAAACACGAGAAAAATTATAACACACTTAACTCTCAATGATGGGAGCCCACAAGCGAGCTATACCGACCGAGCGGCCACCGCCTTTAGCAATGATAGTGCCAACATCTGCGGATAGAGGACGTCATGTGGTCAACACAACGAGCCCTCTTGCCGTATATCTAGGTTTAATAAACCGAAGCTGCTGTTTCTTTATTCAAGTAGCTCCTCATTTGTACTCACGGGGCTGAGTTTGACCCCGTTACAGACCCACTGGTTCTCAGGCGAATTTTGGAAGCGCCAGGGATCGAACCCGGGCCCTCTGGTCTATAGCCAAGAATTCTTACCACTAGGCCACAGAGGCGGTCATAATACACCTAAACAAATGTTATTAACCACAAACTAACCCAAATTAATAAAACATAGCTTTTCACGTATCTGTCAATAATTGAATGTTAGGTTTTGTTAATTTGGATATATCTAATTAATATATTTAGCCTATGTCCTATAGTATACCGGCTTTAAATCTTGTTTTATGATGAAGAAAGATGATTTATTTATATTAAATAAAACCCTAAATGATTCTTGACCCATTTAACCAATTAGTCGAAATATCCACAAATTAGGTTAATGTGGTTAGCGTCAAATTATCTAATTATTGAATTTTCTTTGTAACACCTCAAAGGAAATATTATGCTCGTTGAAAGGCAGTCCCACAGAGACTGAACTGGTGATGAGAAGGAACTGAGTTCGACTGGCTGATCTCATCGCCGAAATGACCAGAACACAAAATCACATTTCAAGAGTGACAAGGTCAGCCTGTAAACCCCGCTCCCATCCTTATTTGAATACTCGCTTCTCCCTTATACTTCATACTCTACGTCTTGATATTGGTCTATTACACCTATTGAGTCCTATTCTTCATCTTGATACTGACCTTAATTAGGTTATTCATACCACCTTTTGATTCATATTCATCTTGATACTGACCTTACATACTACCTCCTGAAACATGTCATTCATCTTAATGTTAACCTGTCTGATACAACCATTCATTAGTCCCATTTTTTTCATTCTTTTTTATATTGTCATTAATTTACCTCTTTCTTGATACTTCTATTTTCTTTATCCCTTTCATCTTAATTTTGTTACTACAGAGAATCTCTGCTACCCTTCCGCATTATTCTATTCATTTTACTTTTGTTAGTCCCGAGAACTTGATTCTCCCTACTGCTTAGTTCTCTTCATCTTGCTCCTATTATTACTGAGAAACTCACATCTCCCTTCTGTTTAATCCTTTGTGTTTTGCTCCTGATTTCCCTAGAAGGTGTGTGACCTTACATTCTAATATTCTCTGGATTTTATTTAGCTCTAATTTAGGTTTAGTTCAAAATAACGATATCAAACCTCTTTTTAACATTAATAAATATATGTTGTCATATTACAAATATTTACTTTATAGAATGAATACAAAAGATATATTATTTATTTTATCATTATAAAACAAAATAAGAAGTTTGCTGCACTATACTTGTTGGAGGTACGAACACAAAGTAATTATTTGTATTGACTATATTAGATATTTTCCCCAGAAAATACTGGTTTAGTTCCTTGAAATTATACCCTTGTCTTGTTTTCCTGGTTAAATTGTCATTGATAACTATAATGGCATAGGATTAAAAAATCTTTTTAAAAGACGTGTTCATGTTATTCACATGGGTGCTCAAATTTAATGAAGTGTAAGGCGCTACTCTCGCAGTAGACTGGACTCCCGATGACGGGAAGATCAAGGTTCGAATCTAGGTAGGCTGTACTGATAAAGTTTTTTTTTACCAAAAGGTGTTCCACTCTCCCTTCAAGCAAATGCGGGTACACTTCCTTTAAATATAATATTCTTAACAATTAAAACCATTAGCGTAATTACTTCATTAGCATATAACCCGAACGGGTGGTAAGACGCTGTGCTTAAAGTAAGCCACCTATAGAATAAAAGAAGGATATTATATAAATAACCTTTTAAACTATTAAAAGCATCATGTTATATTCTTTAAATAAAAATGTATTAGTTATCTAAACGTTTGAAAATAATTAAATGGTTTAGAAATTTTAAAGAAGTAAAAGTTATCCCAGATCTACTTTTGTTATTTAATAACAGTAGCTTTATTGTAAAATATGAGATGAGCAAGCTAATTTCTAAAACATACGGCTACAAAGAGGCTAATATTAATCTATCATAATTACAAAAGAGTAGATATATAAATATGACGTCATAAATTGTAGTTAAGAAATACACTACTAATAGCGGACAAGCACCTAATGAAAATGACGAAACAGTTTATGTAGTAAAAATTGTTTCAAAAAATGTATATATTGTTAATAAATCTCTTATTAATGTCATGTGCTTTGAATGGTTGTCATTCACTTATTTCTTGATAGATTGGCTCACTGAATCATGTATTTAAATAATTCAAGGGTCTTCTCAGTTATTCTATTGTTTTTTATAAGTAGTTACACGAAATATTATGCCACAGTAACCAATATATTTTAATATAGTCTTATTTTTAAATGTAATTTCAAATATTTATCACATATCATGATTTAAAAAATAATCACTATAATATTATTTTTACCATTGGCATATCAAAAATAAATTACCTCAATACATAAAATTAAGTGTGCAACGTGACAATACATCTTAAATATTACATCGTATTTTAATATTATACTCACAAAATGTAAGCAATACTAGCTACAATGTTTTCATTTTAAAATATGATTCCAAATTGAGTGTCAAATAGCAATACGCTAGCTAGTTTTCTTTACTAATTATTTAATAAAAAGAAAATAATATTAATTTTGAATGAAACACTTACTGTTTTAAATAAAACATTTTTTAAATGCGATCTGAAAGAAAATTGATTGATCTGAAGAAAATCAAATAATAAATACTCTCTATAGTTTTCATCTTATCGTTGAGTAAGTTCAAATGAATAATCTTCTTACTGCTGAGGTAACTTATTCCTAATAACTTTAAGAAAACTTATAGTTTTCACTTAAAACCTAAACAGAGTTTGCCGGTCGTTTTAGTAACCAGTTTAAAAGGGGTACTTTCAAAATTAATTTATGAAATACTGATTTGAGGATTCAAGTGTTTATTCTCCATCAAGTTTAGAAATTTTATTCAATTTATATAAATATTGGTGAATTTACTTAAAAATTATCCCAACCAAAGAATTATGCATGCTCTTTTTAATGGAAGTTAACAACTTAAAAACACCAAGATATAACAATTACATATTTTGATGTTTGGATAATATAATAGTTTAGAATTGGTTTAGCTTCACACACTGCAAAGAATTTAAATAAATGGTAAAGAGCACCGCACAAACTTCCTAGATCCTTTACCTAGAAATAAATATATTTAATTAAAAATACTAAGATATGTGAAACGATATAATATACATTGTTGCAGAAACATTATGGAAAAGAGATTATCACATACCAACAAGAACATAAATGCAATAATATACACAGTTACAAAAACACATCGAGGGAAAAAAGTAACGTCTCTGTTCACCAAAGAGTATTAGGATTAACTTTCAATTTCCCAGACCTCGAATTAAAAAAATACATTCGCTTATAGCTCGGAAATTATCAGTTTTATAAAAATATGTTTCAAATAAAAGTTTGTTATATTACAATAGTATGACTCTACAACAGTTTCGCAATGATAAGTTATTTCGTAGGGTTTCGGAGATAAAAAAAAAATTGGAAATATCCGCAAATGTAAAGTACCCCCTGTCATTTTCCTGGGAAAAAATGAGACGCGCCATTTTGGTTGTAATATTAAAATGTGCCTTTATACGAGTTTTAAGCAAAATAGTTTGAGTCATTTTTAAGAAAACAGATTTTTTTTCTTTCTTTTCGCCCTTAAGAACGCCATCTCTTTATTTTAGAGTTAGATATATAATTCCACTGAGTAGCGTTATTAAAACCCTAAATACCAAGTTCCAGCCAGATCGGTAGAATTGTTTCGTCTCTTGGCCGAGATCCATACATACAGACACCACACTACCAAAAGAGTTTTAATTAGCCCTGGTTTAGAGCACAGGCTCTTAAACTGTGGTCCACGACCATTCCGGGGGTCGCGGAAAACATTAAAACATCATTTGCAAACACACTTTTGTGTGAATCAGCATTTTAAATATTAAATGCAATAACAATGAAATATCGTTCTCAACTAGATTACGTGGAAATTATCATGAGACATTTCGCTATCTAACATTAAGCCAAAGCAGGAATAATTGTGTCAGAATAAGGAAGTTCATCCATCTCATTACATTTGTATAACTTACTCAATAGCTATATACTTGTTACAGTTTACTTTTCTAATCTTCTTATATATATATATATATATATATATATATCTGTATAATATGTAAACTTATAAATTATATATAATTTTTAAATAATCAACATCTATTTATATATGTGCCATAATATACTTACATTTAATCCATGAAATCCATATGGTGTATACATGTTTTTTAGGGCCCTTTTGCCCACTTCCCAATACCTTAAGATATTTGAAATTTGGTATGGACTCTATTTAGAATGTCATCTTAATAATAAAAATATTAAATTGAGAAATTCAAGATGGCGGCTGAACCGTACAAATTGAACCCGATTTTATGCCCTTGACTAATATAAAAAAGGAGTTTTCTGTACGGTATAAAAATCTAAGTTTTTAGTATTTCCTGGTAATATAAGATGAGGATTAACTCATTTATTATCTATTTTGGTTTAAATAGCACCAAATACTTGAGCTTAGTGTGGCTGAGAGAAGAATATCGTAGATCACTGTCAGCATCGATCTACACTTGTATGCTTTTAGAGGATTTTTTTCTCCATACATACCGATAACCTGACAACCATTAAGACAAATATCACTTACCTCTCGTTATGAAAAAATCTAAAAATACGTCAAAAACCCAGGGAAACGTCTTTACGTGAAATCATAAACTGTGCTTGTCATAGACAGGCCTAGCCCCTAGTACACATACACACACACACACACACATAATGTTAATGTAGTAGGGATAAGGAAGGTAAAATTTAGAGGAAATACACGCGCATTTAAAAAAAGACCTAAGTACACGTGCACCCAACCAGGTTTTGAACTCCTGCCTCCTATTCACCAAAAATAATACTAAATAAAATTAGCATATAGACTGCGTGTCCACTGGTCCGGGCTAGTGTGTTGAAAACTAAGTACTTTTATTAGATTTAAGTGAGTGAAGTAAGTGAAATTAAAGTGGCTTTTTTAATAGATATAATTAACTATAAAATTCTTTGAGGTCTTAATAAACCTATTTCCCCAATAACACTACAGTTCTATTTTGTACTTTAATCTTTCATCTAAATTGCTGAAAACTTTCTTTTTTTTTTTACTAGCACGCGCAACTGTAGCCTTGGTATAAACTTTTCTAGTAAAATTTTCTAATTGACTTCCCCTTCTTTCAGCTTATTATAGGTTGATATTCCAACCGCAAGGAAAAAAAAACACCTTATTTATCTCTTATTCCCCTTCATCTTCGTAGATAGGATAGAACTTTTCCCAATCAAGGGTTAAAGTTCACCATTGCTAACTTTTTTTTTATTACGTGGAAAATTAAGAACTTAAAAACTTCTTCATTTACTTTTGAGTGTATAATCCTTTTTTTTTAATAAGTAAAATTTTCTTTGATTAATTAACTCCTACTATGTTTGAGTCCTCATCCATACCCCTAATTTAGATAGAAGTCTTAATTCACTTGTGCCTTTTACTTTTTAGCTAGTTTAAATTGAATACTTGTTCAAATGGGTCCATGTATTGTAGAAATCAATATTTTAGTCGTGGATCTCGGTAGTTTTGGCGTAAAGTTCTCAAATCAAGCTTCAATGTTCGTGGGTTCAAACCCAAATGAGGCTCAACGGATTTTTCTTGAGCGATAAATATTCTTAGAGCAAGGGGATGTAAAGCCGTTGGTCCCACGTATATTGTAGAATGTAAGAGAAGCCTTAAGTTATATGAAAATACCTTTCCTGACAAAATCGCTCTCGCTCATAGAAATTATCGTGTGCTGATATAGTCAGTCGTAAACCTGTGCGAACCTTTGAGATTTCGAATCTAGCTCCGAGTATTAGAAAAATTCAAACTAGATTCGAAATTTTTATTATGAATATTGGAAGATTCGGATTCGATATTTCGAATCACAATAAATCTTAGATTAGGAATCGATGGGTTTGGCTCAAATTTCGAATTTTTCAAACTTAATTGACAAATTATTATAATCAGTCTGTAAACCAGTTGCATGGTAGATTGAAGAGATAAGTTAACTTTAGTTACAGAACGTAAAGGAAATAGGTATGAAATGTAGAAAATCTAAAATATATCTAAAATATTTATAAACATTTTTTTAAATGTTTTATTCTTGGATTGAATTCTGGAACTTAGCATACATAGTAAAATACTCAACACAGATTCGATTTTAAATATTTTCATATGAAGTCTAAAATAAATTATTCGATTCAGCTATTAACCTAATTTTAAAATAAAATATTTTATCCAATTTTTTTTCTTCCTAAACATGGTATTAGATTAGAATTCGATCAAATAAATTTAGCATAAGATTAGATTTAATAAAATGTAGGAATTAAATTTGATTTGGATTCGATTCTAGTCAGTTAGCCAAGAATCTGATTAGATTCTAGATTGAATTATGGATTGGCTTAGGCCTAATCAGTCGGTTCAGAAAGTACAAGTAAATACATTGTATTTCCGTCGAAGACATTGGTGGCTCGTGGGTTGTTGACCGATGTTTGTTCTGCATGGTCGGATTATAGGCTACTGACAAAGTGAGCCCTTCTCCTTACTAGACATTTGACCAACCACATACACAGTAATAAAGGGAATGGGTGCATGCTTAGCTTTAGTGAACGAGTTTTTAGGAAACATGTAATGAGCTTATTATACGTCTTACTACCCGTCTGGTCTCTCCACGTATTTACACTTCCGGGTAGGGATGAGGGAAATCAGAGCTGAAATTTGAACCTCAAAATCCCGGAGATCACCAGCCAGACATATAAAACGAGAGAGTGACAACTTTGTTCTATTGCCTATATTTCCTCTCCTAAGTCAACAACTCGAAGATTGGTTTGATGTGTTCTCTAGCCAGGAAAGCACTAAAATCTTTGGCTGGTTACTGCCACCTGCACCATCTGGTGGAAATTCCATGTACTAGGGGAATTCAGGAAGTGTTGTGGTTCCCCGTTTTTCTATGAGTGAGCGCAAAAGGGCCTACCGATTTTGCCAAGTAAGGTATTTTCACATACCTTCTATGGTTCTTTCACATGCCACAATTGGCATGGGACCGACGGCTATTTCGACGGCTAAGGATATTTTAATTTCAAAATACTGTAATTTTTAATACATTAATAAATTTGTTACAACTGTTATAATGATTTATTGTCAATCATGACTATTGATTCTAGCATACATTTTGTGAAAATGGTCTACAAAATTTTGTTTATGTATGTTTCTTTAATAAAACCACGAAAGGGCTTACCCGAATTTTTTTTTTTTGACAGCCAGAAAAATTAACTAGATCTACTTTCACATATTTATGCGTCAGGTCGTCTTATTTTCAGATGTCGTTTTTTAAATAAATAAAATACCACAAATAAATTAAAATGTTATAAATATTGATCTCAAAAAATTACGTTTGTACTGTCTAAATAGTTCTACTTAATTTTCATTCGTAAGAAAATCAAGGCACACACTTTTAACACTATTGCATGAGATAGTAAAGTAATTTTCTTGAGCAAAGAACAATGATCGTGCACTTCATGAACCAGAAAAGTAATCGTGTACTTGTAGCAGTATTGCACGAAGTGGAGCCCATGAGACAAGAAAGAAATTGTTTTTAACACAGAAGAGTAATCATACACTTGTAGCATTTTTGCACGAAGCAGTGCCCATGAGAGAAGAAAGAAATTGTTTTTAACACAGAAAAGTAATCATACATTTGTAGCATTCTTGCACGAAGCAATGCCAATGAGACAAGACAGTTGTTTTGAAGGGCCAAGTCTTCAGAGAGAACGCGCTGAAACAACTTGGCAATGACTCGAAAATTAAGTTCTCCATTCCATACTAAATCCGGCTTTTCTTTGGAGCGCACAGGTAGAAATTAGTAAGTACTTAAATAAGTTACCCAGAGGGAAATCGTACCCTATTACGTTTGTGAAAATCACTTTTCCCTTTGTTGTATTTTCTTATTTCCTTTTGTCTCTGTTCCTAACGTTGCATTTTTTTTTGTTCCTATGTTCCTCTTCATCCCATTAAAAACAGGAACTTCGTACTTATGTCTTAACCATTCACACCCGGTCTAAGAAAACACTTTGTTCATTATTTCTAGTCCTTTCTTCTTATAAACAAAATATCTTTCCATCGAGTCCTTATAGTCGTCACCAACACACTTCTTAATTCAACCCCAGGCTTCTTACTATACAAAGTGGGGAGTTAGAGACAATTTAATGAGACTTACTTTTAAATACAGGCATCTAGAAATTATTGATAAATTAAGTAAATTCATCTTGGTTTAAAAATGTTTATTGAAGAACTGTGGGTTTGCATAGTGTCTTACTATCCAGTCGGACTTTCCGTAAGTTTATCATAAGACGGTAGAATTCAGAAGAAATATACCAGCATTTGCGCGGAATGAGAGTTAGAAATATTATTTCTATAAAATATATAGAATGAAGCAACGCCATACACTTAAGTAAATATTAAAGGCAAAGAATAAGTGACTAATGATCCTGAGCATGGAACGATCCCTAGATAGTTCAGTGGTAAGTGTACAGCCAGACTGGCTGAACGCGCACGCGAGCAACTAAAAGATAAAATGTAAACACATTGGTTGTAATGGGAGGTCGCAAGACACAATCTTCACAGACTTGTATTATCGAACAAAATATTTATAGCCATTTATAGGCGTATCTGGCTCTTCTTCTATTACAAAAAATTACCAGAGATGCCTAAATTTAAAATATTTTCTTTGCTCATGTTTTAAAATATACATAGAAATATTATGTTTAGAGTCATTATATCTATACATATATACACATAAATATATATTATATGTCCCTAATGACCTCACTGTGTCGATGGGCCTATCAACTCTATTATTATTAATAATAATAATAATATATTATATGTGTTAATCATAAAATAACAAAGGACAACTATATTTTTTATCCAATCCTGTGATGTGATCTCTCCTTAAGTAGGTAATTCCAAGCCCTTTCTTTTACTTGGTGAGGCTTTATATGAAAAATCTATGTAGAATGGGGTAACTTCGGACACTGTTTAGTATATTTTTAGCTCCTGTGACATGATCTTTAATCTAAACAGCCTGAAAAAATTATCTAAGCAAGATACGACATCGACAAACTTGAAAACAAATTGTTCTCTTCTTATATCAACAGTTTTTTATTATTTTACGGCCAGTTTGAATTTTATCCATAGTACACTTGTCCTCTATTTCGTGGGGAAAAAATGGGTTTCTTTCCTAGAAATGGTTTTTTTTTTATTTTCTTGGTAAAATTTTAACCAGAAATCGAAATTTTAATACGAAGTGTTGACCCTTGTGGACCCAATATTAATCTTTTTTATAACTTTTAGGATTCCTTAGATTTCTTTTTACTTCCCTCCATTCATCTCTAGTAATATAATTTTCATAAATTGGAACATGTAAAGCAGATCCGAGTTTCCAAGCTGTCAGCAAATGGTTCAAATACCATTTTATTAAGGTCTTTAAAACATTAAACTGTTTGAAATGCTCTTAGGTGGACAAAGATGTGCCTCTTTTCTCATTGATTCTATATCATTGTATATTATTTTATGCGTGTTCTTATGTGGAGTGGTGATGATACAATATACATTATTCCATTCAGAAATCTTACGAGTTTATAGAAAGAGAGAGAAAGTCTGTGCGGTGCGCCGTACCATTTATTTAAGTAAGTCCGAGCCCTTTCTTTCAGCATATATGTTGACTATTGAAGAGCCAGGGACAACAATATTTTTTATCCGACCCTGTCAGGTAAACTCTCTATAAATAGATAATTCCAAGCCCTTCCATTTACCAAGGGGAGTTTTGCATGAAAGATCAATATCTTTAGAGTTATTTTGATTGTTTGTTAGGTTTCTCTGACAATTTTGTATTATTGAACTGCTAGATACACCATTTAAATTCTCTATTTTTTTATCTCATCGGATCATGTGAACTATTTTTATTCAAGTAAGTTAAAGCTATTTATTTTAACTCGGGAGGAGGGGACTTTCATATCGACTCTTTCATAAACTTGTATTGAAGAACAAAATATTTATTTCTATATATAGGTGTGGAGTGCGCGAGCGAGCACTTCAAAGTTAGAACTGCTTCTATTTTTCAAGCTTGCACTTTCTTGCCGGAACAATCTAGTTTACAGGCGCAAGGAAATGCTATTGTATGTTGGTTCATTGAGTGTTAGGAAAACTTCTCAATTTGGCATGTTATAAAATTTTTCATAATCATATTTAAGTTTAGCACACTTGCTACTAACGGCCTAATTTTATTGTTAAGACCATAAACTATATATATTGATATATATGCAAAACTGAAATGTTAAAATACTTCAATTCTGTGATCAAAAAAGGCCTCTGCAAATAAGAATCACCACTAGCGTGGATAGAGGATGGGTAAACCACAACAATAAATCACTTGTCATAGGCCACCCTCAGTTCACTGATCCAAGATTCGAACCTTTGCCTCCTCGTCAACAACTATCGCGAGCTATCTGTTAAATCAGTCACTCGCTCACTCGCTCGCACGCCTGTCAGTCTGGCCGGACCCTATAACGCAATGGCGCTTTAAGTTAAAGGTCTCGGGTTCGATTTCGCACCCAGGTGTCATTATTTAATTCATTAATATTACACTCTATGTTAAGTGAAAATGTTTTTGTATTTATAATTAAATATGTTTTTAGAAGAAAAAACTAGCAGTCACACGGACTGAGACGTCAGACTCGTACTATACTGAGTATCTATCTAAGTTGAAGACGAGGTTTGAATCAAATTGATAGATATTTGAGGTGATTTTTATATTTTAAAAAACAACACTAATACGGGTGTGCTTTCCTCTACTACTATGCTATTTTTTTCTATCAGGTTTCTGCTAAAATGTATATTATGTATTTCGTTTCACAAATCTTACGAATTTTTATTGAATGTATCTATTTTAAGATAAGAGAGAGAGAAATTCTGTGCGATTCACCGAACCATTTGTTTTACGAATGCTTTGAAGTTGGTATACAAAACCAAAATAAGACTTACATTTAACAGAATAAATTACCCACTTTAGTTTAGGATCCTACACACAAGTACTACCACATATGCACGTCTACTATCCTTCCCACAATGCCACCACCTTGGATTGGCCAAAGAAAGAAGCTCTAGAAAAAGTATCATGCATGTGTTGTGCCAAATTTAAGGCCACATCTTTCCCGTTCGTCCAAAGTCTCTTCTAGCCTAAACCTTTATCATTACGTATTCATGAAGCCCGTCAGTGTACACAAAGAGACACATTGTTGCCAACATGCAAACAACCAAGTTCTGGAAGTCATGTCAAACAACATGGAGAATTTATCACTCGGTGAAGGAAACGAGGTTGGTACAAACGTGACAGCTCAGTTTTAAGGGCAGACCATTTTACGTACACTTTAGATGTTTTATGCGTAATGTGTGGTTACTTTATGGAGAGTGTCACGGGAAACTTGTTTAAGTAGTTGTAACCAAATTAATATATTTAAAAAGTTGAAAGCCTGACTAAATGCATCGTGGGAATACTTTTAAAGGTAACACCTACTAGAAGAGAGTTTTTTCCGCAAACTACTGTATGAGATTGGCAGTTAAGAATTTTTAAAACCACATAAACACTACTAAATTATATTAAAAATCTATGTTATTATCCTGTTACAAGTTAACTGAATTTGTTTGAGATAGGCTAGATCTATGTTTCAAAGGATTTACTTTGCTCTAAGAATTGTTATATTTAGCGTGAAACGTTAAAAATGCGCTTATTTCATCTTTCACAATTTATTTCTTTAGTTATAAAAATATAAGTTATAAGTTTTTGATTTATTAGGGACATATTGATAGCTTTCACCTATATTCTGTAATTAGATTTAAACAAAATCTTAAATCCTAAATATCGCGGAATTTCTGGACTTTTGCAAAGCATTTGAGAAATATGGTAGGTGGCCTTCTTACACGTTTGCAAAACTACTTCTACCAAATTGTTTTTACTTATAGCCGAGCTCAAATGTGTTCAAATGGCCATATCGTCATAACTTTAAATCATATTCATTCATTGACAAATTATTATATTTCCACTTGAGTATAATATTGAATAAACTACAGTTTAATGATTTTCTTAATTTGATAACACAGGGTTGCCACTATTTTCTAACTACCAAATTCCCTGTTTCCAGAGGAAATTCCCATTTTTACAGGCAGTTTAGATAGAAGAAAAGAGTATTAAAATTTAATTTGTCATCAAACTGGCAAGTAGTTAAATGTCCCAAATAAACAAATATTTTAGTATTTTTATTATATTTTACAAATATTATCTTTTTTTTAGTACTTTTTTACAGAAAAAAAATTCCCTGTTTTCTCGAATTTCCAGAAACGTAGCAGCCATGTGAAAATATATTTTAAGATTAACCTAAAAATTAAACGTAGCCCTAGTATTTGTAAACTAAACAGATCTCACCCATTTAACACTACAACTATGAATATGGTCCCGTGGACAAAGGACGGGGAGGTTGAGGTTCGAATACAGTTTTGGGTGTAACTAGAGGTTTCCCAATCTCCCTTCCAAGAAAATGCTAAGAAAACTTTACATATAGCTCGGACGGATAGTAAGACTCTGAGAATGGAAAGTGAAACATCAAACGCAAGTTGTTATGAAAACTTAGAACCACGTAGACGTAAAACTAACAGATTTATTGAATTAATTGAATTAATACATACTATTTTGACTACTCGAACCACATTAAAATTGACCTCTGAGCTACAATGATGAGTGAACGGTCTAAGGAGGCTTTTTTCCTTGGTACAGCGTGTTTTTACTCGTTCGGGTTATACATTTATGTACCAATTACGCTTTAGAGATTATGAAAGCTATAATTAGAGGAAGCGTACCAGTATTCTTAAAAATATGAATTTTAATGTAGTTTATTAATTTAAATTTTAAGTGTATCGAAATAGTTAGTAATGTTTATATTTTATCAGCCGCACGGGTGCACCGGTCTCATCTGGTCTATTGCCGATTATGGAAAGGTTGGAGTTCAAGTCCCGATCGTGTGTACTAAAGTAGTTTATTCTAAATGGTTTATAACTCTTCCTACATACAAATACTGATACATTTCCTCTAAAATACTACTTTCATCCCCATATTCCATTAGGGTGAGTATGTAAACAACCCAGACTATAAATTTTTTATATGAGCCCTAGTAAATGAAAAACCACGTGGTGTATAATATAAAAGGTCCAACCAGCTCAGTTACACTATTGAACATACAATATATGTCTGTATTCCAAGAACTCTTTGTTCATTTTTCAGGAACCTCTTCTGTTCATATGAACTCATTAAATATGAATTCATTAAAATACTATTTACTTATTGTTTTCTTTAAACACATATCTGCAACAGTCAAGAAAAAATAATATTCACAACTAGCAATGCCAGTTTAGAAAACAGTACAAGAGACATTTAATTTAAATTTAATGAGTGCTAAGAATAGTATATTCATTCTTAAATATTGAAAAATTACAGTTTTAAAAAAAACATTAAAAGTATCTCTGCTATAGGATCTATTACATATGTGGTCATTGAAATGACAAATTGAAACAAGTTTACAGTTTAGCTTGTTTTGAAAAAATTGTTAAAGATTATATTGTACAAATTTTATTTAGCCTAGCTTTCATGTGACCTTTATTAAAGTGTTGTCAGATTAAAGAGTGGCCGTCATTCAATTCATCTATTAAAAGTACGGTAAAAAAAAGTATATTAAACACTCGCACTTTGTCAATTTAGTCTGCGACTATTTGAACACAATAAATTACATAGCTTGCTGAATGAAAATAATATTAAGTTATAAATACATTATATTTGTTAGTTTGCAGTGCAACGCGTTTTACTACCTTCCTTGACCATTCGCATATACATACTAATGGATTAGAAATGAGGAAGGTATAATAAGTATGAATTGTACCCAAATTTGCTTGAAGTTAAAATGGGAAACTATTAAAAAGAAATCTTCTTAATACGTCCAACCAGGATTTGAACTGGCATACTAGATAGAACAAACCTAAAGTCCTTGCCAACATGATCACCAATGCAGCTTTTTGTTGTTCTAATCAATGTATAGTAAATTTCCATTTTTGGTAAATGAGCGTTCCAAAATAATTATCATATTTCTTTGAAATCACCATAGTAATTGTAGTTATTAGTACCAACTATCACTGATGTATAGCTACATTTGTATACGTCAGTAGATAGGATTGTAATTGGTTTGCTTACACATTATTTAGTGCATAAAATGGCCGTTGGTATGTAGCTAATAATTGGCTAAATGCAAAGGAAATAACACGACAGCTTACCAATAACGGTGCTTGGACAGGTATATAGTTTTAATTAGTGTGGTCAGGTTAACACGTACTCATGAAAGCGCATGGATCACAGTTATTATTCATGCACGTCGAGTACAGTCCAAAACATAAAAAAAGACAAAATAAATTAGCTCTTTCTGCTACGTTGATCAATTCAAAGCTACCATTGTAACTGTAGTTTCTTCCCACCCCTTCCTTATTATCTTCCACCACCCGCTCAACATGTTCGAAAATATGTTGTTACCTCTAACTAGTAATTGCAACTAATTTGAAAGAAGAGCTCGTTCCCAAAACCAATTCTGTCCATTTTTTAAAAATTTACATGAGAGCCAAAATAAAAACTGTAATAAACTAAATGAAAGTGAGTTTCTAAATTCTAGATGTTTCACGTCACTCCGAAGTAAAAGTGTGTTTTGAAAATTATAATTAGATTGAAATTAAAAATTCAAAGAAAGTATTTGCTAGATTTTTGGGTTGTCCTATTAATTTAAAAAAAACTAGACTGAATCGGTTTTGGGAACGTTGTTACTAGCTGATTCTTTTACAGAAATTTTTCTGTGCACTGCGTCTTACTACCTGCCCGGATACCCGCTTATTTTCACATGCATGAATGAAGGATTAAAGGGCTAAATTTATAGTAGCTTTACA
This sequence comes from Timema genevievae, assembly GCA_902155825.1. Taxonomy (NCBI): domain Eukaryota; kingdom Metazoa; phylum Arthropoda; class Insecta; order Phasmatodea; family Timematidae; genus Timema; species Timema genevievae. The sequence continues at coordinate 51,444 of CABFWO010001438.1, read as the reverse complement.
TATATATATGTGTGTAAGGTGAGGGGATTAGCCATCATTAAAAAAAAGACTAACCAGTTGGGATTCGAGCCCATAAAATATAAACTATATGAGATTGATGATTTAGCCCAAGTTTCCACCAGGTCAGGTATATTCCTTTATCATTATGGCCCTGTTATGTTTGTTAAGGAAATCTACCTCATTATGATCTCAACTATGTGTGTTTCACTTTAAGTTGGTTATATCAAAAATGAGGGTATTAATTTCTAATAATAACGTGTATGTTTGAATTTGATACACAAACGAGTTATCAGAGAAAAATCACTGTACTTTCAATGTGTCTTCAATTTTCTATCTTGGATATGAAAAGGATGATCTTCAAAGTAAAAATATTTGGAATAGTGTGGAGTATAAGATCTCTAGAAAGAACTGTCTTCTGTATGACATCATAGAAGGCAAGGTTGAGGGAAAGAAGAGCTTAGGTAGGAGGGGGTTAAAATATTAAATAACTTGAAGGAAAGAAGAAAATGTTGAGAGCTGAAGGAGGAAGCAGAGGACAGGGTACATTGGCGGTCTAAGATCATCGACAAAAGGAATGGACCTGTCGTAAGACAGAACACCTATAGACAATCAGTCAAAGATTATTGAAATTAAATACGACACCTAATTGATTTTGATAATTCGAATTTTTAAATCAAAATATTTAAGCGTCCACTAGGTTAGTGGGGCGGAGCGACGTGGCCCCGACCTTTTCCAGGGAGGCCCTGACCCACTCCGCTTCACCCTACCTCCCTTATGGATGGGGCCCCATTCATTTACATGCCTTTTGTTTGAGGGCCGTTTTGCTCCGCACAGCTCCGCTCCACCGAATTAGTGGACGCTCGGATTAACTGTACTAAATAATACTCCAAGAGGAATACAAGGTATTTAAAACCTTTTACAAAAAATAAAAATAAATTGCAATTGAAACGAGTCGTATACCAAACCTTATAAAGTGAAACGCGTTATCTGATTATTGTTAACAATAAGTTATTTAAATTAAAACGACAGTTTGAAAAATAGTAACAATTTAAAAAAATGTTGTGGTGTTACGTAAAGTAGTTGTATTGATAAACTAGATTAAAAACATAATATAAGAGAGGGGGTATTTGATAACCTTTAAAAGAGCACATCTAGAGCTAATGTGATACATTTAAATTCCTAACACGTTATAGGAAAATAATAAAAATATTAAAATTTAATTCAGTTTTGAAAATCTCTTAAGGTAGAATCAGTTAGCTAATATAACCTGACATTTCAGAAGACCTACCAGTTATCTATTCGTATAAAAACACATATTTGTGTGTACTTTCTCTTTTACGTCTGTCTGTTTGCTGCCAGTAAACTCAACATGTACTCACAGGATCGAGATGGTCTTCATACTGTTCCACTCTTTATTTTTTAGAGAACCATGGTAAGCTATATACCATCATAGTATTTCATCAGCGAGCATAGAAGTATCGAAAAACAAAACTTGGCGTAAGAAGTGAACATTCGTCGCGGCTGGTATTGCGGTTACATAAGACGGCACGTGATATGTACTGTGATGTGGAGAGTGGGGGGGAAGTACGTGTTTATTCGTAAATCTTCGTACGCACATAAACTGCTCTCAACTAAATTTCTTTATTTTTTAGTATTTAAAGTTGTCGAATGTGATGATGTGTTGTTTAATGCGATCGAAGCAACGGGAAAACTCTAGTCTTGAATATGTGCGCAAAAATAAACCCAACTATTTATTAGTAACTAGCTTAGTTTTCTAGAGAATAATTTAATGCATTGAAGTAGCTCATAGTTATAGGAACATTATTATATATTTTTCATTAACAAGGTTGACCGTATGAAACTTTCCTTTGATAAAAAAAGTTAAGGCATTTGATTTTTCCAGGTTCAGTGAGGCTTGTTTTAGTTTTCCTTCCCCCCACCAATCCCACAAGTGACTGTCTAGCTTTTCTCGAAATAGCCCGTCTCACACCATGGATAATACATAATTTAGGTAAATAATAATGTTCGAACCAGACGACACATTGTGTTGTGGTTTTCCGTATCATACTCTAGAAAACTATGGTTAAATTCAGACCAATGAAACCCTTTTACAGTATTTAAATAATACAACATTGAGAAAAAATTATTTTAAAGTGGTTTACTCCAACTTTCTCGCGATCCATCGGAGAGAAAATACAGTTAATCGTCATAAAAATTGAATTCAATAGTTTGATGGATTTCGATTGTACCCAGTCCTTTCTGTGACAGGGATAAGAGTCGAAACAAGTTTTATCGATCAGGCTAAAACTTGATATCTAGGATTTTCATCTGGTTACCTAGAAGAATATTTTAAAATTATATACCCAACCCTAAAACTAAGGGCAGTTTACTTAAGGGCAAAAAGAGGAAAAAAAAAATTCTAAAATCAGCTCTAAACGTATTTTATTAAAACTCGCATTCCGGAACTGTTTAACATTAAAAACAAAATTACGCGTCTCATTATACTATAAAAAAATTACTTTGAGGGTACTTTACTTTAGAAAATTTCCATTTTTTACCATATCTCCGCAACTTTGAGGCAGAATTTCATCTCCAAATTGTAGGTCTCTTAAAATAACCGTGCATCTATTCTCCCGGTAAATAGTCTGTGAAATTGGCTTTTAACAGAAGCTAGTACAACCTTAACCAAGATATTTACTACAATATTAAATCTTAAATAATTACGTATAAAGATTTATCACTGCTTAGTATGACTTTACTGATATAGTCTTTAATAAAACTTCAAACCAAAAATCTAATTAATATTTGCCCATACTCTGATACTCCATGGAAGATAAGTAATCAATCACGATAGTGCCGCACGTACCGTTTGATTATTAACGCCCGCATTGATATGCAAACAAACTAAACGCGGGAGTTATACTACCGGGATGCCGTTAGAGTCTTAATCGATCCGTTTCGGACACGGGACGCAGGTACCATTACGTGGCGCTTCAATATCTCATGATCCCAATGGCATTTTCGATGAGGTTCGGAAATCCTATCAGAGCACGGTGTCCTTTGACAACAGACGGCGCCTGTGTTGTGTTACCCCATCTCGTATAACGGTTATGGTATTCATAATGAAACGGTGATTACTCAACCAGATATAGTTTCATCGGATTGGATATCGGGCTGAGGAGGATATTGGAGGCTACAAGATGTTTCTGCAGCACGGAGATAAAATCACAGAATATGTACAGTAGCCTTCGATTATTAATTTAAAAGGTGTTTATTTAAACGCAGTAAGACACATTATTCTAGTGGGCTAGGGGTTCTGGGTTCAGTTTAAATATTTTTTTCAATTATTTTAGGTATTTAACGTGAGCTTTTTGAACCGACTGATTGTAATAAGCACACGGTAATGTCTATGTACGAGCGCGAAAAGCCCTGTTGCCATTAAAGGTATTTTCACATACTTGTCCAGGATTCTTTTACATTCCACAATCGACATAAGACAGAAGCGACGGCCTTACTTCACCTTCGAAAGAAGTTGTGCTACGGATTTTTAAAGTTCAATGAAAATCTGTCAAACTCGGCGAGCACTTTACCCCAAGACCATTTGGAATACTGTTTGATAGTAAGATATTTATCTCTACGAATCTGTATATAAATTATATAAAATATTAAAACTCCCTCGATTCCTGGAAACAGTCATTAACATTTTACAAATGATATGTTTTAAATTTTAACTTGATTTGACAAATTAAACTCTTTCATTTGACGTTATAAGGGTATATTTATCATTTGAATAACTCATATTTACATTAAAATCAAAACAAGGTTTACAATAATATAAAAACCATAAACATATTATTTGAAAATAGATTTAACTTTATTACTAGGAAAAGTTTGTAATACATTTACTTTAATATACTGGTATACAAATAGGAATATTCGATTATTAAAATTTAATAAAGTGACAACATTTAAAACAAAAATTTTAGTAAAGAATTTTTATATTATACATACAAACCTAGTATGTAAATATATATTAAAAATTACGTTATTAACAATAATTTTTGTTTGGTAATTAATCCAATATTAACTTTTTTACCACCGGCCATTACTACCAGCAGAGATAATAAAATACGTTTATGGTTTTTAGGGTTTAGGAAGGTTATATTTAGAGGAAGTTTACACGCATTTTCTTGGAGGAAGAGTGGAAAACAATTTTTGTAAAAATAACCCTCAGTACACCCGATCTAGATTCGAACTTCAATCTCCCCGTCATCGAAAGTATAGTCTACTGCGAGAGTGATGTGATTTAGTGGGCCTTGGACTACTAAAGATAAATATCGGACTAATTGAGATTTCCGGAATAGAATTAATTAAAATCAGCCTTAGCCTAGAAACCGTTTACAAATTAAATCCAAGCGTAAAATAGTTCGAAATTTAATTTTAAGTCAGTAAACTATTCTTAGATTATATCCAATATTGATCATTTAACTGAATATTGATCAAGGCAAATATCATTTTAAATATAAAATGCTAGTCACGAAGCACAAATTTATGCATAAATATTTTTNAAAAAAAAAAAAAAAAAGAGAAGCTAAAATTGCTAAGAAAAACAGCAACTTCTTTTCGGAGAAGATAATTTTACAGTTACTTGAACTTAAAAGGAAAAAAAATAAAATAAATAATCTTCTCCCTTAGGGCACTTAAATATCTTGTTAATGAATGGGGTGAGCGAATGTTTCAACATTTTATAAAGATACCCCCTGGTTTTTCCAATTACCATACTTTAAATTACGGTCGGGTAGGAATAAGTTTAGAGGATTAACACCAGTCATCAAAGGTTTAAAAGGTTTTAATTAGTAAGAAATACAGATTCAGGAAGGTCTCATTCATACTCCCTCGTGTAAGCCGCATGAATATAAATTTGGAAATATATTACCATATAAATTATATGTTCTGTGTTAAAATTTTTGTGATCTCATTTACATTAATTTTATAAAATATTATATAAGTCTGAAAAGTTAATCCTTGATGAATTCCATGGCTTATTTTAATCTCAAATTTGATCTTTTATTCGGCATCTAAACTTTACACTATGTCAAAAGAAATATGATTGAGACTCAATATTTTATAGATCAAATATAGTTTATTTAATCTCAAATTGTACTTTAGTGGGAACTTATTTTTTAAAAAATTACTAAGTAGAGTCTGTAACAAATGAATGTATATTGTGGAACACGTTTTTTTAGTGGAAGTTAATTACTAGTAAAATACAGCTTTAACCTGATATCCATAGTAAAAGCCTTTTATAAAATACAAATATTTGTTTTACATACAAAATTAATAGCATTTGACCTTATTATTAATGTTATTTTATAGGTATTGATAAAATATATTAAAATGTACAGCCGCGTATTACATGACTTATCTATTTTCACGTACGAATACACAAACTTTGCTAAGTGTCAAATAACGCCCTTCCTTTGAAAATTAGACTTTATATAGAATAAATATCCTAATTACCGAGAATATTGAAATTTCTCTAACCTCATATGATTTGGGCCATTACGTTTATATGATGGCGGAAAATGCGCGTCAAACAGAAGTTATGTATTTTTTTAATCTCATTGATTCAGAAGACGTTAGAGCTTTCAATAGTTAATCTTTGGCTTATTTTTTGTAGATGAGTGAAATTTGTATTTGTTACCAATAAAGGTGGATACGCGGAAAAAGGTGTTAGTCTCGTATGGTCTGTTTTGCCGCTGATGGGTAGGCTTTGCCTGCTCTTGTTTAGTCCATCCCGAATTTGAAAAATAGAAAAAAACCCCACCAGTAACCGAATAAAAGAGTGTGTTTGATTAAAATCCGGACTTAATTTCCCACTTTTAATTATTTAATTCTCGTTTGCAAATTTCCATGTGGCCACCGAGGTACCTTTGAACCTGCTTAGAAGAGGTTTACCACTGTGGGAATTAATCATCTCACAGAATTGGTCACGTTTTATTCACTAGTAAGCGTAGTAGGAGTTGCGTTAATAGAATCATGGTTTGTAGTCAAATGTATAGAACCTACTTCGGTGGCTGCATGGTCTAAGGCGCTACTCTCACAGTAGACTAGGCTGCTGAAGACGGGGAGTTCGAGGTTTGTATCTCGGTTGAGTGTACCTAGGGTGGTTTTTCCAAAATTATTTTCTACTCTCCCTCTACGCAAATGTAGGTACACTTTCTAAAAATATAACCTTCCTCATCTATAAAACTACTAACGTAATTAGTACATGAGCGTATAGCTCGAATGGGTAGTAAGACGTGGTGCTAAAAAATAAAATAATAAGATTAACCATTAAAAAAATGGTACGGAACTCCGCACGTACTTTCTCGCTCTATATTTTTAAAATGGAGATGTTTACTCAAAACTCGTAATATATGTGAAACTAAATAATACACTAGCAAACCCAAGCAAAAATTGCACTATACTTACGTAAAACTTTTTTGATTCCCAGTTTTAAATTTTATAATTTTATTTTTAAAGAATTAATCTCCTCATTTGTATGTACGGACCAATAAAAAAGATCAATATTGGGTCCACAAGGTCCCAGCACTTCTTATAAAAATTTCAAATTCCTGTTAAAATTTTAACATTTTATTAGGTGTTACACATCTTCAGGTCATCGCGTTGCTATTAAATTCCTCATTTATAAATTTTGACCAGTAAAAAATTTAAATATTGACTAATGAGTCTAAAATGAAGGAGATAGATCATTGTTGTACAAATATTTCTCCTAAGAGATTAAAGGAAATGTAACAAACTTTTTGAGAGACTTCTATTTAATTACTCTATAGCATTAGAGAATTATTGAGTTAAAACTTAAGTATTATCTCTTTACAACCCAAACTCACAAATTTGTATTAATAGATTGCCAATATCTAAGAAACTATTGGTTTAATAAAAATATATTTCAAATAAGGTTTTTTATTTTTAATAGTACTACAATTTTGCAATGATAAGTTATTTATTATCTTAAATAGTTGTGGAGATACGGAAATTTCAGTTTCTGTAAAGTACCCTAAAAGTCATTTTCATGGGAAAATGAAAATAGCCATTTTATTTATAATCTTAATCAACTCCTAGATACGAATTTTAATCAAAATCGTTAGAGCCAATTTTGAGAAAATCTTTTTTTCTCTTTTCCACTTTTAATTAAACTACTCTTAATTTTAGGGTTTTACAGACACACAGACAGACGTCATTGCAAAAACAACTTTTTAGGGTTTGGGGGTAATGAGACGTCGACATCCATCAATATTTCCGGTCATATTTTTTTTTACGGTCGCAATACTTTACCTTTGGTGTTCGAAAAGTTAATATATATATTATATATAGTTATTTCATATCTCAAATAGTTTCGTAGATAGGATAAAAAAAGATAATTTACGCATCAGATCGGTACCCTTAAAATCATTTTGCCGAAATATTGAGATTAGCCATTTTGTTTGGAATATTTATAAATGTTTTGAAATTAAATTTAATCAAACTCGTTTGATCCAATTTTGAGGAAATCGATTTTGCCCTTCAGTAAACTACCCTTAACTTTAGGGTTGGATATTCAATTTCAAAAACCCCTCGGGAAAACCCTATGAAAACCCTAGATACCAAGTTTTAGCCTGATTGGTAAAATATTTTAGGCTCTAGTTGGCAGGACAAACAGACAGACAGACGAAAATTTAAAAACTACATTTTTAGATACGGGGGTCATGAAACGTCGAGATTCATCAAAATCTCGATTTCAATTTTTTTACGATCACAATACTTTCTCTACCTGTAAGCTAGTGAGAAAGTAAAAACCGGTTTGCATTGTCTAAATGTTTATTTGTACCAGAATCTACTCTACAGTTTTCGTAGGAAGGGCCTAAGCCCTAAATTGTTTCCCTCTCTCCTGACACGCAGATTTGGGTACATTTACACTAAAATTCTATCTTCCTCACTCTTGCATCATTACCATACAACCCGAACAGGTACTAAGATGCGGTGAATAACCTGATTATACAATCACACGAATTACAGGCATAATTACTGATAACTCCTTGTCATTACTAGCTAATTGAATTAATAAGTAGCGGCTCCGATATAGAAAACTGAAATTAATGGCTGGAGGATTCGTTGTGTTTACCACATTATTCTCTATATCCTCGCAAGTTGGCAATATCTTCGCCAAAAGACAGCAGCCGTTCGGCTGGGATGGCTTGATTTCAGGATGACGCCATGGAATTTTTGTCATAATTCAATCAATGCTATTTTTATAGTCATATCCAAATATAAAACGAGGTTTAACAGATAATTATGGTTTTAATGTTGACTATCTCCATGATCTCAGTTATTATAGCTTATACCACAAATGTTCGTGTAGTAGTTCACTTCTAACGTCGATATTGAGAGTCCTGGATTCAATCCCAACCAGCTACATTAGACGTAGAGTTTTCCAACTCCATTTCAGGAAATATTTATAAAACGTCCTTGAGTTATAACCCTTCATCTCCTATATCCTTAGAAGAGTCAATTTGAGCTCGAGATAATCTAAAGTAGAACGTTCTGGCAAATATCCCCTAAAAAGTTGTTTAATGGTAGCAGTTTTATATTTCCAACAAAAGTTACCGCTAAAAATTAATTACGAAAAGAAGCTCATTTGTTTTTGGCTTTAAGTGAACTTTGTATCGACGTCGTATAGCACGATAACCTTAAAAATAATCTCTTAAAGCATACGCATTAAAAGGCACATACAATTGATTTTAAAATAGAATAGATTTGGTCTTTTATCCATCAAATTTGACAGTTTCGAAACATTCTACCCCGCTCGAGTCGTTTCGATATTTTTTTTTGAGCTATGCTGCTCCGGCTATAAGCGACCTCCACACCCCTTTGCTCCCACTATACTCAGGTTCTGAGGCCCAATTGCCGCGATGTTTACTCGTGTTTTAATTACGACAAAGGTTATTTTTCTCCCACCTTGTGGCGAGTTTTAATGGCTGTTTTAACCCAGAAACATCGGCCGGCGGCTGTTACCGAACAAGCCACATCATTATCCAACAGTCCACGTCTACAAACCAAGCTACGAGATCTACTAGGATTGTATTAGTAGTGGAGACTTGCATAATACGGAACTGAGTAAACCACAATCGTCCACCAACACTTAACGGAGTAAATTAGTTGTTTCGTTTCTTTACACGTAGTCTTTCGGAAATTATTATAGATATATCCTTCCTTCTTTTTTGTACCTTTATCTAAAATATTTATATTAAGTCTAATTCCTATTTTAAAATAGCGTCACATCAACCCTTTTGCTATATGTGTTGGCTTTTTTTTACCAATAAAATCCTCCTCAAGATGATTGTCATTTCTGTACGTGTGTTTTTTATTCTTTTGTTCACGCATCACGTCTTTATATCCGTCCGGTATATCCGAATTTTTACACTAATAGAGTATGGATTAAAAAGGTAGAATTTCTGAGGGAATGTCTCAGAATTTGCGGAAACAGATTGGAAGATCACCCTCATTTACACCTGATCGGGACAAGAACTCCAAGCTCATTTTCACCAACAAACCAGACAAAACTAGATTTGAAGTTTTTAACCCAATGTGGGTTGGAGGAACTTAAAATGTATAGGAAGTGTTCACACATTTGAGTAGAGGCAAAGTGAGACCGCCTTAAGAAAAATCCTTCTTTCTGAGATTCAGGCCCGTAACTGGCAGATTATATCAAAAGTGACAGCTGTACATTACATTACGTTTCTCAATATTAAAAAATAAGTT
>CABFWO010001438.1:0-41460 GCA_902155825.1 Timema genevievae | reverse complement strand
TATATATATATATATATATATATATTATTTCTGTTTCCAACATCCCTTTTTCTCAACTAATACAAAGCCTACAGCGATGAGTAAGGTATCAGTGGATAGGATTTTTTACCGACTTCTAACATAGCATACTCAGTTTACGTTAAAAAACACATTGTTTGCTTAAAATTTAAGTTAAAAGAAAGATATAACAATATTTTTGTATCAATTACCGAAAATAAACTCGCTTTGCTATTTTGTGTAGACACTTTACGAGTATTTAATTTTAACAACCCAACAAAAGACTAAATCTTTTTGGGGGGGTGGGAGAGGAGAAGGTTCAATATGCGAACGTTCCGCAAGGGTTTTTTGGTGTGTGTGTGTGTGTGTGTGTGTGTGTGTGTGTGTATATATATATAATGATATATTTGACCGAGAGGGACTTTGACATCAAGGTTCGGTCACCTTATGTGTGGGTTATTAACCGCTCTGGTAGCACAGAACGTTGCGCAGGGTACACGTATGGAGGTTGTCTACACGTCGTACCCGGAATGAAATGAAGTGATGATAGTTATTATGATGTTGTGGAGCCGGGGTAAGTCTTAACCTAACTTAAGCCTAACTAACCAAACCCTATTGACCATTGGGATTATTCCTCTGAAGAGAAAGATACCAGAGGTACCAGTCAGGAATCGAGCCCGGGACCCCTAGGCTCGTAGCCATGTCCACTGACCACAATACCACAGGGGCCGGTCACGCTATTTAAACTAAGGATATACATACTCTTGTATCCCTTTAAAAAATTAGCTAGTAAAATGTTTTCAAATACTTAGTAAGGGATAATACAGCATACAGTTAAAATAAAACATTCTCAATTACTGTATTCTGTCGAGGACGGGTAGATCGAGGTTCGAATGTTGATCGGGTGGATTGGGGGTGGTTTTTCCTAAATTGTCTTCCCCTCTCTCTTCACGCAAGTGCAGTTTCACTTCTTCTATATTCAACCTTCCCTATTCCTAGCCCATTAGCGTAATTAGTACTTAAGCGTATAACCCGAACGGTTAGTAAGACGTGGTGCTAAGTATTATTATTATTAAGTACTGTGTTAAAATTGTTCAGTGACAAATAGTAGTGTTCTCAAAGTAAATGGAGCTATTTATTTATTAGTGGACAAATGTTTATATATTATTAATAGTGATTAAAAAGTAAATGTCGGTGACTGGCCAATTACGAGGTCGGGATACGAATCTCAGCCAGGGTCTTATGTGTTGGGTTTTTTTCTGAATGGTTTTCAGACCTCTCTCCAAGATAATTTGGATATATTCCCTCTAAATTATACCATCTTCATCATTATCTCAGTGTAATTATGTCACGATGAAAAGTAAAACGCGCAGCTCGTTAAAAAAATCAATATTGCAGTTTTAACAAACTGTGTTCTAACCATAGACAAAACTAAGTTCTGACTAATTTTGTAAAAGCTGTGCATTACAAAATTAAATCCAAACAAGTAATATTAATGTTTAAACAATAATATGTTTCACGCGAGTTTGATGGATATACAAATAATGTTTTTTTTACAAATATCAAGCTAAACAAAAAAAAATTTATAAAATAATTTGAATATACACACACAAGCTATTAAATTTTAAATATAACAAACGGTAAAATCAATGGTTGAATATTAACAACATAATCCAAGTGATGTATGATTGGAATAAAAAATCAAATTTAATTTATTTGTTATGTTTTCCTAGTCGTCACATGTGTGGAATCATTTGAGACAGGTGATTCGGAGATTGCTCTTATATGCTGTAATTGTTATTTTAATATTGTGTAATAATTGTTGTTAAACCAAAAGTGGTTCTAAGTAGCTTTAAAAAAACTATAAAATATAATTCAATGGGAAGTTTAAGTTAAATTTATAATATGAGTTTATCTGCTAAAAGAATTAATTATGTGCACGCCTTTACAACCATATTTATTTGGGTATATTTTAATTAGGACCCGCATCTGTTATTACGTGGATAGAGGTGTTAATATCGATTGTCTGATTTTCTGGTGACGTGAAGGTCAGGGTTCAAATTTTAACCTGGTGTGCTAAAAAGTAAATTATTTCCCTCATTTATTCCAAGAATATGCGGTTACGCTTTATGTAGAATTAGCTTTTCCTATTTTTAGCATCGTGTCTTGCTTCCCGTTCAAACTTTACGCTTATATACTAACTAAGCATGTGATTTTATGGATGAGGAAGGTTATATTTAAAAGAAGTGAACCTACATTTGAATGAAGGGAAAGCGAGGACCCATTTTGGAAAAAGCACTCCCAGTACACCTGACAGCGATTCGAACCTCGATTTCCCTGTAATCGTCAGTCTAGTCTACCCCGGGAATAGCACGTTATAGCATGCGGTCTGAGGAAGCGCGTTGGAATTAACTTAAGAGTTTTAATTATTTACTAATACTTTAAACATACAATTAAAGCTTCTGTGTTTACTTAACAAATAATTACAATAATATGCTAAAGATCCTATAACTTATTTTTAATTTGTTAGATTAACATAAACCATATTATTGTAAAAAGCGTGTATTACGTTTTTGATCACTAAATAATATTTCTATCTCTTCTCTACTATTTATAAAACAAAGTATCAGTCTGTATTGTATGCATGTTTCCTAAAATATCTGGAGCCACTTAATTGATTGATTGCGATAAAGTTATTTTTACATAATGTAGTTTTTTACCGGGAGAGCTTTAGGTTATTGATTAAAGAATTAGCTAAAAAAATATGTTTTTTTAATATTTTGTTTTAAAACGCAATCAATGTTGGTGAATTATAATGTTCTTCCTATAAAAATTGGACCTTATGTGATGACCACCAACACAGCCCAAGGACAACCCCAGAAGGTGGAGGTCATTGATCTCCACAAGTGTTTCTCATATGGACAATATTTGATATGTTTTTGTGACAGTTCTAGCAGCAACCTGTAAATGTTCACTCCTGATGATTAGACCCCTAAGATCGTTTACAAAAAGACCTTGCCTTAAATTTTGTTACTTTATTTCCTTCGAATAATAAAAATACTCTGTGTGTCTAATCTTAAAACAGAAATAATTATAATGCATTGAACCTTATGATTCTGAAGAAATATATTTTATCAACTTCAAAGTTTTCATCATGGTAATTTCTAGCAACTACGTTCCGTGATATCTTATCTGTAGTGGAAATTAAAAATTTGACATTAGAAATGTTTGTGTTTTTTTTATGAACATATTTATAAAACCGACATTAACGCGAGCGAAAATGCGGGCAAACGCTAGTCAGTGCTGATTTAAATATATATTTTTCCATTCTAGAGCTACCCATATTATTAAATAGGTCTGGATCAATATAATTTTGGAGAGCCCATTCACTAAACTCAAAATATCTACAATAATTCATGTGGTTTATAAATTTATATTAAAATAAACATTATAATTGTGGACATGAAACAAATATAACATATTTGATTTCACTTTTTTATATTGGTTTTATCTTAACAATACTAATCCCCTATAAAAAGACCAGAGTTAGAAAAAAAAAATATATATATATATACAAATTTCCTTTAACATAATTGTGTGCAAGACATTGTACTGTTTAAGAGATATATTTGGACAATTGGCGTCCTGCTATATATTGCATCCCATACCCCTATGTATCCCCTTTATGGGTGAAACTAACCTTAGAAGGCCTCCACACTTCACCGCTAACCTTCCCATTACACCACTGACTAACCAATAGAAACACTTCTTTGTACTCACCTATTCTGATAACCGGTGGTAGTGGTAAGACTGCTGGTAGAACTAGCAGAACCAGTGTTGCAAATACAACTACCAGTTCTTGCACTGACATCTCTTGTCTTCTTCCAGTACTAATGCAGTCAATTTAACTTCCAAACACAGAACTGTTGTCGAGTCAAAATTATATTAGTCACAATATAGAGTTGTTTTCAACAATTACACAAATTCTGACAAGAAAAAAAATATTCACGTTACAATCAATTCACTTTTCACTTCGATATTTTATCTACATTGTTCAAAGTTGTAACCACTATTGAAGCACTAGCTGGTCTACATTGTCTTCTTAAACTAAATTAAATTTAATAAAGTAATTAATTTAAATGATTCGTGTTATGTAAATACATTGGTTAAGGGATATGCTAGTAGATAATTTACTAACGACTATTCGTTTTGATCTGAGATGGTGGAATTAGGAAGTTAAATTTGTAAATAAATCTATTTAAGTTGCAAGTTAGGTTTAGTAAGCACATTTCTAGTTATTCGAAATAGTTTAAGTCAACAGACACCCTGTGTTTTACAATAATACAACCCGCAGTAAGCAACTGTATGACATATAGTATTAAATATATTCTACGGCGTTAGTATTTCTAGTAAATTTTCTTTTAAAAGTTTTATTTCTGTTTTAAAAAACATAAACAAAATTTTAAAAGGGTTGTAGTTTAAATCTAAGCCTAGATGTTTTAGTTTCAAAGCATTGTCATAAACTACACGAGATAACATCTTAATACATACAGTTTGTTTCAAATACAAATTTGTACATTAAGAGTCAGCCTTCTTTTGTTTAATATTCTATAATTCAATATTTAAGTTTTAATGACTTTAATAACTTAAAAAAAATAATGTCCCTTTCTAACTTAATTAGGCTGTATAAACTTGACGCAAAACAAAATAGTAGGAGAAAGGAGCCTAATATTACTGTAAAATATACCGATGTTAATATGTGTGGAGAAAGTAGTGTAGTGAATTTAGTGCTAAGTTCCAAGAGTTTAGAGCGCAACGTCTTTAAATGAAACAGTCGAGAGTGTATTGGATAACAATTGACTTTTTCCTGATATTTAAAAGTATCACGATTCAAATATGACTCACCACAGTGACAAATCTAAGTTGTATTTGCTTCATTTTTTAAAAAAACTTTAATAGCAGCATAGTTTCTATCTTATTATTTTTTAATTAAAATAAATCATATGTGCGTATTTTATTTTAAAAGTTAACAATATTTCACAAAAAAAATTATTTTATAAAACAACTTTTAATAATGTATTAGAACTTTTAAGGTAAATATCTAATCTATATTTAAGATGGTAGTTATTTAATTACAAAGTGTTTTACTATAAGAAACAGAGTCACAGATTTAGTTTTTCTTTAAAAATCTAGTGAGTGTGTGGTATTAATAATAACATTTAATCAAGCTATAAAATATTACAATATTTAAATTATAATTATTATTTTCTGGCTTATACACAATATAATGTGTTAAAAAAATAATTTTCCTAATACCTGGTATAATTATAATTTCCTACCCTGCGTTTTTCGATATCCTTCTCACAACACAATGGTTCAATTCAAACCAAAGCGTATTAAGCAACATTTCGCGATTGTATAAGAGAACGGAACACAGCGATGGAAAAAAAAAGGGTGGGTTGAGGGAAGTAGAGGACCTGGGAGGCGGGGGTGAAAGGGGCCAGGGGTTTCCCGGGATAATGGAGAAGTAAGGTCTGTAGTGGTAGCTGGGAGTTGGCGAGTAAGAATATTTTAAGGGGGAAGTTGAGGAGACCTTGACTTCAAGTCCACTTTCGACTTGAATCAACTCGAATAAAGCTAATGTTTCGCCTCTTGTATGGTAGCACGCAACACTCTTTTCGTTCAATAAAAAACAATATCTAATATCTTGTTATAATTATTTTCCTTCCTCTATTTAGTACTCACTATCCATCATGGCTATAAACATGTAATCAAACTAATGGGGTAAGGATTAAAAAGTTGAAATTAAGATAAAATGTACCCATATTAGCGTAGAGACAGGGTGGGAAGCAATTTTAGGAAAACTATTTTTAGTATAACCAATCCAGATTCGATCGAAACAAAAACTCCTAATTGCTGCTTGCTCACAAATTTGTGTCAAAGACTATAGAATTAAAACATGTATGTGAACTAATAATGATTAAATAGATTGCCACTCCTAGCTCCTGAAAATCGAGCTTTGACAGTAAAACTTTTCTCCTAATTGGGAAATGATTATTTATTATATATTATAGCCTATTCTGCAACAACTGATCGAATGTATCTATTTAATTGCTCGGAGGCATGGTAGACCTATTCCATACTAACAGTTTGGTCTCTGATGATGGGTGTATCATTCAATGCCATCCTAAGGCAAGGTGATTTTTATGCGTTCAATTTCAAATACATGCAGCTGCAAACTTTTTCTTCCTTGTATGCGTCATACATATTTTGGATTATTTCCGGAAGATTATGTGGAGGTTTCCTCTATTTAAACTCTTCCCACTTTCTGTTTTGTAGGACCAGTATGTTCTGTACTTGTCGGAGAACTAAAATTCCTCAATAAAAAATATCAGGGAGTATTATCATCGCGTTTCATGGAAAGGTCCTCTGTGATTATATTAAAGAAAGTTTCTCACAGCCTCCTTAAGATAGGCCGATGAACCAAGTACACAAATGAATCCAAAGATCTGACTGAGATGATATGGTGTTTTCACTATATAATTATTAGTACCGCGTCTTACTACCCGTTCGGGTTATACGCACTTACGCTAATGTGTAATGGTAGGGTGATTGTGAGATGAAATGGAGGACCTACAGTTTAACGTGGAATCCGAACCACGGTGGTAGGCCTGGCATTCCTCACATTCACAAGTTGTGATTAATACACGTCTGGTCAGAGGTGAAGGAAGGGTTTGGCAATCAAATAAATCTGTGCCGGGGTCAAGGATTGAACCTGGACCCCCAGCACAGAAGTCTGACACCTTACCCCTAGACCACCAGGTCACCTTTTCACTATAAAACTGTATTTTGATCAATTTATCATCCCACTTTTTTTCATTTTCAAGATGCCTTTAAATTAGAGTATTCATTGATTTGTACTAATAGATTTGTATGTAAGTTTAAGCTTAAATAAATAAGCATGTCAAGCGTTATTTGTGTAGTTTATATTAGCAAAAGAAACACTTTTTTATTTAATAATATATTAATACGAAACAAACAAAACTTTTAAAACAGGTAATTGTGTTATAATCTGTTTATATTTGAATTTGTATTCTAGTTTCTCCTTGATTTTTAGGTGCAAATAACATGTAGATTTTTTTCGTCAGTTTCCAAAGTTGAAAGTTTTGCTCACCTCTTGATTGTTTCCTCTACATTTTCAATAGAGTTCAAATTTATCTCTCATTGAAAAATACTAAAAATTCTCTAGCCGTATACATATGTATACAGACACCATTAGACAATGTTAAAATAGATTGTTATGGTATTCAACCGCAGTTTCAGCGTGACTAATGAAAATTGTATAGGATTAGTTAGAACGATCGATAACGCACGTACCTATTAGCTAAATATCTCGGTTTGGATTCCAAAAATTGTGTAAAAATGCATCATTGGTGAAAGTGACAGTTCACCTTACTTCTCAGTGATGAATTCACCGCTAGGAGGAATGTTCTATTTTAGCATCGCGTATTACTACGCTTACGTTCTAATTATACTAATGTTTTTTTAGGAATGAGGATTGTTATAACTGTAAGAAGTATACCGGCACTTGCATGGAGAGAGAGTGGAAAACTCTTTTGGAAAAAACCACACTCAATACACCCGCCCGAGATTAGGACTTGATATATCGGTCATTGGCAGTGTAATCCAATGCGAGAATCGTGCCTTGTACCATGCACCCAACGAAGCGGGTAGGAAAGGTTTAATTTAATGTAATTTCTAAGAAACCGCACCTCTAATAACCAAGATTAAAATATTAATAGTATCTTCTTCAAGTTTTAATAGTACATGATAAGAAACTAGGATTTTCATTTTCAAACCTAAATTTGTTTATATTCGTAACTATTTACAAACATTATATTGCAAATGGTGCAATTTCAAAATACTTTTTATATATGTCAATGAAAATATTACAGACCTCTTTGAAATTTATTTAACCAAATATTTCTTCTGAGAAAATGTATCTAAACAGTTTTGATTAGTTCGCTTGATAAGCAACCCAAGCCATCTAGCCTAAGGGAATGTCATATTGAAGTTTAATGATAAGGAAACGCACTAATATTTGACTAAAGGAATAAAGAAAAACCAGAATGTTTTATGCATATGATGGTATAGTGTAGTTTTATTAAACATTTCCCCTTATTGGATTATATTTTAAAAAGTTTAAAATACTGTTTGGATGTTAAAAAAATGTTTTTTTAAACGAACTATTCGGTAACTGTAACAAGTTTTTCTATAGGAAAGGTAGTGGCGAGTTCTTGGAGTAAATTTGAAAATTTCAGTCAAACATGCCAGCAATAAAGAAGCACTATAGATTGTTTGGTGTCCACACGGCTCATGTATACCACATGTATAATACAAACAACGCAGGGGAAAGGAAGAAACTTACTTTTACTGTGATTTAAAAATATATGTTTTTTAAGTTAGCCTGATAACATTACCAGCATGTGTGACTAATAATAATGTACTTTATTTTCAATAGTTATTATTTATATTATATTTATACATATTAAATATTGATAATAAGATAGGTAATTTTTTATTTTTCAATCTCTGCATATGATTATGATTTTATTCCCATTAGTAAGCACATGACCTAAATTTTAAGATTGCGTGAAACTCTAACACATAGCAAGAAGGGGTGCTAAAAAAATTAAGCTTACAGTAGTTTTCCATTGATTGAGAAGTTGGGGTTTGAATCCCAGTCTAGTATAGTGAGGGCTTTTATATTCCTAAGTGGGTTCCTACTGTTGATAAACCGGACGGGTAGTAAGAGGCAACGAAAAGAGAAAAAATCTATTTTACTGCATTATTTTTATCTATCTTACATAGCATGTCTAACTATCTAAGAATAGACCGGTTACTGTACAGTAAGATCTTCTCCACCCACCACATACACATAAAAAGTAAAAGCAAATTTTTAAGGCAATCTATAAAGATATGTGAAAATAATCTTTCTGTTTCCCCATAAAACGTAAATTTACTATGTGACACAAATAAAGCTGTATATACAATAATATAAGAACATAATAAATGGATCGCGTCTGATTAATAAAAGTTTTGCTACATGACATAGTATTGTTATTAGATCGATAAAAAATTGTTTAATTTACTACGTCATTATTGTATTGGAATATGCAAACATTTTTTTTAATTTAAAAAAAATTAATGTCTCTTTACAGTACTTTTTCCATGTTTTTAAATCTATGGGCCTAAATATTTAAAATATAATTATATATTGCTATAATTAGATATGATATAAAACATATATTATGATGAGTTTATTTAGAATACTGAGAACTTTTCAAAGGTAAAGTTTAGCACCATTCTAAAGCTATGAGTTTTATTTTCCAAAATAATAAAATATTTCATTTAATGTTTTATTATTATGTCAAATCAAGGATGACTTTAAAATATGTTACTGTTGACTTTGTAGAGAATATACTTAGCAGTGACAAAAATAGCTTTAAATTGTAAATGGATAGATAATAAACATAAAATGTTTAAAACTCACGATAGTGAAAGTTAAATCTTAATAACTAAAATTGTGTTATTACAAATGTTTAATGGTTATTATTACTGTTCAAAATTAATTTAGAGAACATCAACCCCCGTACTTATTTGTTTGTAAGTTTTGTCACCTGTTATTTTGTATGGAACACACGGACATTTAAAATCTGAACTGCTATCTTTAAATAATCCTTTGATATTAGTTTGACCGGAGTGATTTATTATCAAACAACTCTATTTTTAAAGAAAATCTAATAGCCCGTAGGAGAATTCTATATTTCCAATTTGTATCACGGCAACACAAAAAAACTGATCAAACATACATGCACTTACGAATAGCCACATTCATGTTTGTGGTTCATTTTTGTGTGAATCAACTAAGACTATTTTTGGACAACACTAATTCAAAGAATATTCAAAAGCACTTAAAACAACATAAAGCTACAAATAATTTATTTCACATTTTTGAAGTCTCGATAAAAAAATTGTATACGTTCCTCTCGCACTACACGTGGGGGACAGTGGGGGGCTTATACGACGCTAGTCCGGCGTGTTAGGGGAAGGACGCTAGGCATCTGCGAAGCGACCGACGCCAAATCCGCGCCGCTACTGAGAAGCGCCGCTCGGTTCGACCCAGCTGTAGGGCTGCACACTAGCGCCCCCTAGTCGGCGCGTCGCGACGTTCGTATGGACGCCCCAGTTACGACGCCTACAAAACTGCCTCTACTAAACTAGTGGCTTCTTTTTTTTAGAGAGGACCAAATATATCTCCAATGTGTTGTGAAAAGGAGATATGTACATAAAAGTAAAGTCTTTAGATGTGAGCCTGAAATGACCTGGAATTTATGTTAAAGTTCTAAAAACACTTTTAACTTTTCACATATATATATAAACTTTACTAAACATTAATCAAAGTGATGTTTAGGAAAGTATTTGTTCTTTTAACTGTAACAAAAATGTCAACTATTATTGCATAATATTATTTATTCACATATTCCCTTTTTTATTTTTCGAGGACCAAATATATACACAAGTAGTTCAAGATTAAATACTACTCTTGGAAAGTTGTTGGAGTCATATGAGATAGTTTCCTTTTGTAATATTTGACTTAGAAACTTTAATGAGCCAATGAAGGAAATAACTATAGTAGCATGTTAATGGTGATTTCAGGAAATGATCAGATATCAATGTTTTACTTTCAATTTTAGTAAACGTGTATAATTAATAATTGAGTTAAAACATAAATTCTTAAAAATACAAACTCCATTCATAGCTTAGAATATGAAGGAATTTAGGGACAATTTATTTTTAGTGTTCATATGGATGGAACTTTTAAACTTTTATATAACTATCAACACATTAGTTAATAAATTGTACATCACCTCACAAACAATTTCTCTCTCATCACCTAAAAATGTAGACATTTATTTATAGCTCGGAAAGCATTTGAAATTAAATAATGTACACCGTTACAGAAACATAATGGGGAAAAAAACTAACATCACTGTTCTCTAATAGCATAACAATAAACTCCACATTTTACAAACCTCCATCTAAAAACTTTATTTAATCCAAAAAACACATTTGGGAGCCTTATTAAAACCCTATACCAAATAATAAAATTCTATTGGCACTAGGTGGATTAACAGACACCTAAACAAACGGCGTTACGTAAACAACTATTTTGGGTTAAGGGGCTCATGAAACGTTGACATCTATAAAAAAAATCTTTAATTCAATTTCTTATGATCACAATAATTCCTCTCAACAAGTGTTTTTGTGAAAGTAAAAACTCAAGGTTGAAATCAAAACTAATGGGTGAAAGCTTTTCTGCAAGAATTTGTAAATAATTTTGATTGTATAAAGAAAATTGGCCCAGTATGGACCAAACTAGAGAGCAGCAGCAAACTATTATTATTATTATTATTATTATTATTATTATTATTAGCGCCACGTTCGGATTGTACGCACTTATGCTAATGTGCAATGGTAGGGTGATTGTGAGATGAAATGGAGGACCTACAGTTTTAACGTGGAATCCGAACCACGGTGGAGGCCTGGCATTCCTCACATTCACAAGTTGTGATTAATACACGTATTGTCAGAGGTGAATGGAAAGGGTTTGACAATCAGATAAATCTGTGCCGAGGCTGAGGATTGAACCCCGGACCCCTAGCACAGAAGTCCGACACCTTATCCCTAGACCACTAGGTCACCCGCAGCAAAATAATCACAAGATTGATGACCTAACGATGACAAGTTTGCCATGGCTATATAATAAGTTAGTATTACTTATAATCCTCATAAACACGATGAAGGCAATCAAGTATGGAATGAGTATACCATATACATTGTAAGTGTAATCTTCAGATTATATCTTCATGTTCTAAGTTCTATCCGTCTACCCGGAGAAGTAGCAAGCGCACCTTAATTGTGTCCACCATGGCGAAGCTTATAGTCTAGGACCATACTATAATCAGTCAAGGCAAGTTTTCTACTTTTCAGGATAAACGAAATGCACCCGAGCCAGGTGACGTTACAGTATTTGCTATATTCATCCAATAGGATTACTTTTGTGTATAATTTTAACATCGACAGCGAATACCTACCAAAGAAGTAATTTCCGAGTTTCAAAAACGATTGATTAGCTATAGTTATTAAAGGTGGCCCAATTAAACGTCTGGATTTATCGTACAGCCTACACAGCTAAATAACAAAACAGGTTTCATTTATGTTTTTACAATGTTTAAAAACGTGTTCAGTCGGATTGAATAAATTTTTGACTGGTTTTCTGAGTATTTGGTATCTATTAATGTATTTATCATTTAGGATATAAAATTATAAACAAAATTCAAGGTTACTTTACCAAAAACAATAAATAAAAATTATGGATTTTGTAAAAAAAAAAGTTAGTGAACCTGAATGAAAACAATAATGCAAACATTTATTTTAATTGTATGACAAAGGTATTTCGGATAATAAAGTGAGCGTGTAAAAACTTTGATTCTGTCAAGTCAAGAAAACTGAAAGGCTGGACCTTGTTAAGCCAAGAAACTTGAAAACGTTAACTCTGGAAAGACTATAAACATAAAATAAACGGTATGGTGCATTGCAGAGAGTTTCTTTCATTTTAAAATAGATACAGTGACTAAAGACTCCTATGATTTGTGAAACTTGTTTCAGTGGTAGCATGGTCTAAGGCGTCCCTCTCTAAATAGACTAAACTGCCTATTACAGGGCGATCAGCGTTAGAATCCTGGTCGGGTGTACTGAGGGTGGTTTATCCTAAATGGTTTCCCACTCTACGTCCAAGCAAATGAGTGTAAACTTCCTCTTAATTTAACTTTTCTCATGCCTAACTCATTAGCATAGCTAGTACATGTGCGTATAACCCGAACAAAATATTAAGACATAGTGTTAAAAAAATCGTGATACGAAAAAATAGACATTGTTGCAGAAGCACACTACCAAATAACGCATATGAAATAATATACACTGTTATAGAAACACTGAGAAAATAATAGTATCTCTTTCAACCAATGACCATAACAGTCAACTTCATATTTCAAAGAAATTAATAATAAAAAATTCTTGTAGCTCAGAAACTATTGGTTTTATTAAAATATATTTCAAATAAAAGGTTTTTATATTTAATAGTACCACATCTTTGCAGTGAAAAGTTATTCTGTATATCAAATATTTGCAGAATTATGATCAAAAAAGGACATTTACACTTATATAAAGTACTCTCATAGTTCATTTCACTGGTAAATAGGATTTTCATTTTGATTTTAATGTTAAACAGTGCTTAGATACAGAATTTAATCAAATTCGTTAGAACGCATCTCGAGAAAACCGATGATCTTTTTTTCATTCAGTAAACTAATATTTATCTTAGGGATAGAGATCTAATTCCAAAAATTACTCGGAGAAAACTTATGAACATCCTAGCTAATTTTAGCCCGATCGGTAAAATGATTTCGGCTCTAGTCAAAGTTTCAGAGAGATGGCATCAGAAAAAACACTTTTACGGTAAAATGTGGTCGTAAAACATCGACATTGATTAAAATCTCGTTTTTTTGAGTGTTTTTTTATATGATTACAAGGCGTTTAAATAATGTAAAAATACACGCTCTGAACTAACCAGTTGATTTTGGCTCTAGGGCCACTTTTGAGTTAGGTTTTTTTAATCCAAACCATATTAAATATGAGTGCTCTTTTCAAATAAGTTATTAATTACCTTCCCAGGATATTCTTAACAAAATTATTTGAATCCATCCTCCTTATAACATGTATTTATATTAGTTAACGTAAAATGCAAATATTCTGACCGGATATCAATAATATTACCACACAAAAACTCGGATTGTAGCTCAACGCTTTGTATTACTTAACGAGTTTCAAAATGAATGAACTAATCAATTTTTTCTATTTATACACTTCTATAAAGAGTATATCATAAAAAATATAAATGTAATCATGTAAGGTTGAATAATGAATGCATCAAATTCGTTAAGTGTGCCTTCTAGTTTAAAAATTATAAGATAAGCCCACACATACCTAATTTAAATTGTAACGTTAGTATTTTTTTTTACGAAATAAACAAGTGATCGATTGTGATTGCGTAAGTTATAAAGAAATATAAAATGTTTTTTAATTAGGTGATATAGGAGTCAACATCATGTCAATATTTAGTTTTAATTTATTAATAGTCAATTATATAATTTCGTTATTGTGTGATTTATTCTACTTAAAAATTGATTTTCTAATATATAAACTTATTTTAAAATGTCACAGTAACTGATTTAATGTGCCTTTATTTTTATCCATACTTTAATCTGTGTCACAATACTAGATTTAATCCTCCTTAACTAATCAACAAAATATATCCAGCAGCCCGGACCAACATGTAATGCATTCCGTAACATTTTTTCTCTAACGACGTAATAATTTTGACAAAAATTGTTCTTTAACGACGTTACAAAAAACATAAATTGAAGGGGCTGTCGTGACGTCATCTAAGTCTCTGACACACAGATATGTTTGTCAGCTCTGTTGCAGTGAGGACGGCTAGGCATGCGCAGTCGATATAAAAGTATATTGTTCCAATACCAAAACTTATATAACGACGCGTGAAGCATACCATATTGATTCCTAGATGGCAGCACGGACTAAACTTGGTTGAGCAGGGGTAGTAAGATACAGGTCAAATCATTAATGGGCTTAATTCATAAATATACAAAATAAAAATATATTACAGAATATAAATACCACATTTATAGTATTGATCAATAAACGTTAAATATTGTAACATTACAAGCTTATAAAGGTTTAAAAATGTTTATTTATAAAAAAAATAAAGAATTGTGTATTGAACTTATATTTAATCCATTCGTAAAAGACTTTTACATCAATCAGTTAGTTTTAATTATGAAATCAATTACAAAGTTAGCTGAAGTTACTCATCTTGGGTGATGGCATGTTAGGGGTGTAAGAATATTCGAAAATTCGTGTTCGAGTAAAGTTTTATTAGCTGCTCAAATTCGACTCGAAGATATCTACAAAACCAGAAAAATTTGAGTACTCAGAATTTTCGATTTTTCTCTCAAAAATTCCTTGTTTAACTAGTTTTATTCAATTTTAAGATAAAATTTCATAGTAAATTATCAACCAATATTTCATTTTGTCTAATTTTAAAATTTGTATCATTATATCAGATTTATTTAAAAATTCTAATTTGTGCGATTATATATTTTTTCACAAAAAAGACTCCTAAATAAATTATGTTTATACTTATTTATAGTGGTTATTTTCTATTTTGTTTATTTAAGGTATTTAACGTGCACTTTCTGAACAAACTGATTATAACAACACACGAGAATTTCTACGAGCGAGAGCCAAAGGGCCTACCAGTTTTGTAGGGAAAGTTATTTTCATATATTTTATAGTGTTCTTTCACATGTCATAATTGACATGGGACCGGTGGCTTTACTTCCCTTGGGAAGGAATTTGTGTTACGTATTTTTATCACTTAAGAAAAATACTTCGAATCCGGCTGGGATCGAGCCCACAAACATAGGATCCTAAGGTGAGCACTTTACCGCAACACCATAGAGGTCAAATTTATGGTTACTGTATGGATCTATTAGAGAAATTTAGCTTTAATTAACATTTCTTGTTCAAATATTACTTTATACTAATCAAATTCGACAAAAACTCTATGTTATCATTCCAACTCTACTTGAAGTAAAAATGGGTTACTCCCACACCTCTTCACTAAGAATTGTCTATATTGTCCCTATCAAAATATACTGGATTGTCGATGAATGTAAGTAAAGGAATTAATCCCAGCCAGTTGTACCAATATACTTTTCACCGAGTGGTTTTACACTCTTCCTACACCAAGATTCAGGTAGATTTTCTTAAAATCCCATGTTAATCAATCCTAATCCAATAGTGTAAAAATTCGGCTAGCCCGGACAATAATAAGACGCGGATAAAAAAAGAAGACACTTTTTGACTGACACAAGTGTTTGGGTCCTTAATTAAACACAAACATTACCTGGAGATGTTCCCGTAGGAGCACGCGTGTATTGTGTCGGCCAAGTTTGGTCGGCATCTGTCCATTAGTTCAATAATCCAATAATGACCCGCCTCGGTGGCGTTGTTAGCTAACGCGTTAGATTTGTGTTAATCTAGACTGTCGAGGACGGGGAGATCAAGGTTCGAATCTCGGTCGGGTCAAATGAGGGGGGTTTTCCCTAAAAGGTTTTTCACTCTCCCTCCACTCAAACGCGGGTTCACTTGATTTAAATCCAACTTTCCCAATTCCTAGTCTATTAGCGTAATTAGTACTTAAGCGTATAACCCGAACAGATAGCAAGACGCTGTGATAAAAAATCCATTAAAGCACACGTTTGAGATATTATGGATTTATTTTAAATTACATTTGTGTAACGCTACATCTGAAGTGTTTATAAGTTTTTTTTTATATTTTGCAATCTATTAGATTAGAAAAACATACAAATATATTGAACTATTATTGATACATGAATTTAAATAAGTCTTTTGAGTGTCTACGAGTATTTTTTATTGGTTGATACATATTTAAAATAAAATCATATCATATCTGTAATTACGTAGATAAACTCAATATGTTCGGAAAGGGTGTAGAGGAACCATGGGCTATACGCATTTTTACTAATTATACTAATGTGTTAGGGATGATTAGGGTTCAATTTAGAAGATGTCTACCCGGATGTTCGTGAAAGGATTGTGGTAAAAGATTTAGAGGAAGAAAAAAAACCTTCAGTACAACCGACCGGGATTCAAACCCCGCTCTCCCCTTCATCAGCTGGCCAGTCTAACATGAGAGTGACGCCTTTGACCATGCGACCACTGAAGCTGGTTTGCAGGTTAGGTGAATTGCTAATTTTACTAAAGATAGACTCAAAGACACGATTTGCTGAATACAACCTAAAACATTGACACTTAATCTAAACAATTGGCCCTAAGAGTCTTAACATTTACTAATTCGATAGTCACCTGTAGACTTCACAGGTGTGAATGGGCCATCTGAGCTTAGAAACAAACTCACCAATCACTATAATCTCTAGCGTGTGAGCTGCGGCGTAATCCATGCGTCTGTGAGTGTGTGTGCGTGTTTGGTGCAAGAATAATTAATTATTTTATTTTATTTTATCTCTTTGTTTCCACTAATGATCTAGAGATACTTTGTTCAAGTTGATTACTGTTTTTGTTGCTGGTTATGTACGTGTTTATCTCATTGCAATGTTTTATATTTGTTGTGTTCATGTGTATGTTTTCCTCAAATACTTGTCACCTGTGTTTTATTTACTGATAATTTGATAAATGCAGAGTAATTACTCATGTCACGGTTAAATGTAAGAGAAGGCTTATGACTTAGTTTCGCCATGTAAATGAAGATAATAACAATAATAATAGTAGTAACAAAACCAAATACTTTAGTTAGCTCAGTAGTTATGCATTTCTTTTCTTCTCCAGGGTCCGGGGTTCAATCCTCAGTCCCGGCACAGATTTAAATGATTTCCAAACCCTTCCTTCACCTCTGACAAGACGTGTATTAATCACAACTTGTGAATGTGAGGAATGCCAGGCCTCCACCGTGGTTCGGATTCCACGTTAAACTGTAGGTCCTTCATTTCATCTCACAATCACCCACCATTACACATTAGTGTAAGTGCGTATAACCTGAACGGGTAGTAAGACGCGGTGCTAATAATAATAATTTTTTTTTCTCCACTGTGACTTACTACCTGTCCGAATTATCTGTTTTTAACCAAGCCAATGGGGCAGGAAAGAAGATAGTTACATTTATAATAAATGTACCAACATTTACCTGGAGATAGCCTGATAAACTAAAAAAATAATCTTCAATACATATTTAGCACCGTATCTTACTACCCGTTTGGTTTGTCCCCCTAAGTACTAATTACGCTAATATTTTTAGGAATTAGGGAGGTTATATTCATAGTAAGTGTACCCACATTTTCGTGGAGGGAGAGTGGTAAACCATCATTGGAAAAACCACCCTCAGTACATCCAACCGAGATTCGAACCTCGATCTCCCCATCATCGGCAGTTTAGTCTACTGCGAGAGTAGCGCGTTAGACCACGCGGACACCAAAGCAGGTTTCAATACACTTGATTGGGATTAGAGTCCCCGACTTCTCCTTCATTGTAAAAAAACCCAATTAAATATGAGTATATAGTCCGGATGTCCACCAATGTGAATGATATCGTGATACACTCAGAACCCGTGAAGCTAGGTTTTAATGATTCTAATACCTTCCTGGTTCAATGAGTCCGGGTTTTACACAATGTGGATTAAATTTCCTCCCTTCAGGCGAACACCTGTACATTTAAATTTAACTACCCGAATCCCCTTTATACATAAAACAGATAATGGGTTATAGTGGAACCAGTAATTACAGTCGGCCAAGAGAAATAGCTTCAGAGAGGGGTGCATGGAGAACAGCTATTACCAGCCCGCGGATTGAAGAACAAATTAATACATAGTATATAACGCACATAGATCACTTAGTTATTATTATTAGCACCGCGTCTTACTACCTGTTTACTACAGTTTAACGTGGAATCCGAACCATGGTGGAGGCCTGGCATTCCACACATTCATCAAGTTGTGATTAATACACGTCTTGTCAGAGGTGAAGGAAGGGTTTGGCAATCAGATAAATCTGTGCCGGGACCGAGGATTAAACCTCGGACCCCAGCACAGAAGAAATCATTTAATTCAATAAGTGACCTTTAAACTTTTAGTAAACAACGGGCTTGAAACACGACAAACATATAGTCAATTAAAATGTTCTTAAAGCAAGATTGATGAACAACTGGAAAACACACAAATCCTGTAAAAAACACGATATTTGGTGTGACAGGGGAAAGTCAGGAAGAGTACTTGTACATTTTAAAAAGTTCCCGAGATTGTCATTTATATTTCCCAAAACTCAAAGTGCACTATTAGTTTTATATCCATGTGATTTTATTAAGAGAACTGACATAGTTTTAATTTTCTTAAATAATTCTTAAGTCAACATTTTTCAAGAGAATAATTAAAAAGAAATAGAGACGTTTTGTTTATACTACTGCATACAAAGATTGGAAAAATTACTACTTTTTTTCTGAAAAATCTGAAAAAATACTTTTATTTCAAAGCTTACATACATTTTGTATAAACCCCCGACGCTCTTCATTAGATTCACTAGAGCTGGACCCAAACTGCTTCTGTCCAACATTTCAAGGCTTCTAAAAAGTTACAATATTCCATGAGAAATAGAATACCAAACAATAGCTCTTATGAATTATTAAGAATCAAATAGCCAACGCTATTATATATGTTTTGGTACGGATTTAGCCATATCTAGATATCAAAATTCTAAAAATTGAAGAATGACATTTGGACACCTGGATTCCCGTGTCCAGGTGTCATTTTCCAATTTTTTCAGAATATCTTATAAATGAATAAAAAAATGTACCCTAAGGGGGCCGCCTCGGTAATCGAGAAATTGCCGCTTTGACGTTCAAATCTAACGCAATATTTAATTCTACTATGCGTTGTTTAAAAATATAGTTCACACCAAACTAAATAAGAAAGATCTCAACAGGGCTCTTTTTTCTTTAACAGTTTTATAGTTTTGAGTTTTATAGATAAGAAAAAATTTGTGAAAATTACACATTGGCTCATTTTCAACGACTTTTTAAGCATATTTAAGAGGAGCTATCAGACTAGGCTTGATGAAAAAGGGATATAGATCTAGCCTTCCTCTAACAAATACAGTATTATTCTTAAAGGTCTACAACAGACTATTTTAAAACATGTGAAAACAAGCAGCAATCTTTACTCTCTACCTTAAGATAAGAGTCAGAGTATTTTTAGTGGTTACAGGTGAAGGGCGAAAGTGAGTATTATAGGCTTAGACAGAATAGAAACGTAGTTGCAGAAAACTACACAGGCCGTTGTGGCATGACACTGATTGATATTTTCTTGCTGGCCGAGATGGCTGCTTTAACAAGATAATCGGTATATTTTTCATTTTCGAACAATATCAAATACGTAATATACTATAATGTTTACATATATGTTATAAGCCACTATCAGAGCTCCGAGTTATGGCAGGCCTTATCATGGCTTAGGAAGGACTGGGTTTAAGACCTTGCAGGGACACAATTCTTTATCTCTAGAAAAGTACTTTAAGATCATCCTCGAACCTTCCACCTTTATGGTAGGTGGCTTTGATGTATCTGAGCCATTTCTCACCCAAAAGTGTTTAGCAAAAGTAGGCTTAATACAACGGTAGGAAGAAAAGTTTAGAAAGTACAAACATATTTTTTTCGGTAATTATTGATACATTTTTGCCATATTTTAAGTATCCTTATATCAATATCGATATTATGTATCAAAAGTGACAGCTACAAATTATTTGATGATGTAAAAATATATTTATTAATTTTAGTAAATTTAATAAGTGTCTAATACTGTTCTTACTACCATTTACCTATCATATAATTTGATTTGTGACTAATTAAATATAATTATATTCTTTAAAGTGAAAAATGACACCTGGACCCCGGAATCAATCCCGGAACCTTTGGCTTAATACGCCAATGCTCTAACCAATCAGCTATTAAGAGTCATCCAGTGGTCAAGGTCATTCTTCATTCATATTTTAAGGCAGAAACTGTGATGGACGTGTGGAAATCGTCAGCTACATGTGAGTGATCGATTAATATCATGCACTATCATATAACATAGCCATCTTCACTTGGGAGGGCTTTATGTTGTCAAGAGCACAACGGCAACTGTACGAATGCGCACATCATGAGAGATTGAATAGCAAAGTTTTTAACTTGTACAGTAGCCCCATGACTACTTTGGTGCTGACTGACAGCTCACAGCTGAGAGATGACGGCTTTGAAAAGTTACCAGACAAAATTATGTATCCCTACGCCGAACCATGTGATCTGCAAAAATGTGTGTTTAGCAGCTGTCACTTCTGACAGTCAAAATTTAGGTATATACCTAAATATTGACTGTCAGAAGTCAGCTGTGAGCTGTCAGTCAGCACCAAAGAAGTCATGGGGCTACTGTACATAGATTTATACACGCGTTATATTGAATCTTATGCTAAAATAAATGTTATCTATTATGTGAATGACATTTTTTATTTGACATCTTATCTTAAACCACTTGGACATAAATATATTACTAATACAATTATCGGTATTTCAAAATAAAGAGGTTGATTGAAACATAGAAAGTTCTGATACCTTATATAATGTATACAGTAACCTAAAAATAATGCTGTAGGGAGGACATTCTAGAAAATAACACATTTGTTGTTGCCAATATTGAAACATATTTTTAAAATTATTAGTATTTTTTTACACATAAAAAGGGAAAGATTCAGATCACAGCTTGATGTATGAATATATTAACTAATTTTAGAACTTTGTAGCTTTCAGCTACGGTTCTCCCTTTCAGATTCACGCTTGTTGGAAACAAGCAAAGTCAAGCTGACGTGCTGACGTACTAACGTCCTAGTGCTGTTTTTGCAAAATACTTTATCCAGGTTAATGCTTGTCTATTTACTTATGCTTAAAATTGTATCATATTTTATTTAGATTAAATTGAATAAGTCGCTAATAGCTAGTATTCTGACACTAAAACAGATTAAATACACGTAGTAAAAAATATTTTTAGCTCAATAAAAACTTTTTAGGGCTGAAGTTTATATGAGTTGCCTGAAACATTTTCAATCCCAAAACTTTTAAAATATAAAATTCATGTTAGTATAAGTTTTAAAAATAAAAGTCAATTCTCTTTTCTTCTTAATAAATCACGGTAAAATCTAATAATTGAAGGGTATTAAATTTAAATTAAATAAAGGTAGAGAAAATCATAAGATTTGCGTAAAAGATTTTACTAAAATATTTAAGTCGTTCAGCTTTGTTTTAGGTGATTCTTACTGTAGTCCTCCTAGGTAATTAAAGGAGATATTAAAAAACGTTATAAAATTAAGAAGTGTTTTTATCCATCTCATAACTACATTTTATTCGTATATACTGAATGGAAATTGATATAAATATACACTATTTGTGAATTTATGAAAATATTTGTACACAGGCTGTCAAAGCATATGCTATAAATACCAAACATTTAATTGTTTCTGCTTTGTGAATTGGGAAACAAAATTTTTCGAGTATATTTGAGAATGTTAATTTAAAAAGAAGTTTATTTTTAAGGTACAAACAGAATATAAATTATGAACAATATTAACTCTGCGTTCTTTGCCTGTTGTATTCCATTACCCTTCCTATCTCGTCTAGTTTAACTTCCCTTTGTCTACCATTCATCTGCCTTCTACCCGATGGTTCCTGCCTTACGCCCGCCTAACTTTTGTCGTCCCAACACCTTTCTAAAATCTTATCACCTGTTATTAAAATTCCCTACACCTAAGATTTTATATTTCCAGGACTTTTTCTTTCAGGGGAAGGTAACTTAACGGGTATCCCAGACATACAACATAATTTAGGGATGCACATACCAATTTTTAGACTTTTTTGAATAAAATGTTGATCTTGGAGAATATTATCTATAGAAAAAAATCTTTATTTTAATATTTTGATTATTCCATTTAAAAGCTTCAGGTTAAGATTTTTATAAATATATAGAAATAGTTTATATAATATTGACTATGTTGAGAAATATCATAAAACTATTATTTGTTTTAGTAAAACAACTGTTTTCAAACAAAAAATAAATTACCTCTTGGAAATGAAGGTAAATGGAATAGCCTAAGTGATAGCAATAGCTATATATTGCCCGTAAAACTGATGAAATGTTGTACTAAAGGTTTTTGTCTAAAAAATAGGTTATGTTTTTTTTATTTGTTAGTGTCTAACGATTCCAATACTAAACAAAATAAACCCTTTGCAAAAAAATCTTCAAAGCGTTCATCTAATATTCTTATAGTTCAAAGAAAAATCTTGCTATTTTTACATGGACTGTTAGCGTGACTCATCTATTTCGCTATTAGCAGTCTCCAAACATTCGCCAACAATTTAAAATGCAAAATAATCTTAGGACGTGTTTGCGGAATGAAGGGTAAACATTGCAGCATAACAGACAAATCAATGACCGGTTGCTAAGCAACGACAGAATATATTTTGTGTTCATCTGCAACAAAATTAATGCTAAAAAGATTGATCCTGGAAGAACTAACTAGACTTGTTGAAAACTGCTAGATATACACATCCAAAACGAGAGTTCCTATTTAATTTGTTCCGGATCAAAACACCTCTGGTGCATATTATTTTAAAGTATTTACTAGCCTAACTATTCTAAGTTTAAAAAGGCAGGAAAAAGGTGAAAGTTTATCAACTAATAATGTGAAACAGCACATGTATTTTTGAATATATCAAGATGTTTGGCTAAGTTTCACTTGACAAAATTACAAAACCATTTTAACTAAAGTTAAGTGTAGTTTCCAGAATAATAAGTAACATATTACTTGTGTAATCTATGAATGGATGTGTGTGTGTGTGTGTGTGTATACTTTTATATTTGTACATTAGATATAGTACATCTCATGTGTCCCCCGGCCAGTTACCCGTGAACTTCTGCGGCCCTCAGTCGGGCAAAGGTTGGACATGGCTTGACTAAAGCGTCACGATAGGCCTACCGGAATGAGGAGGCCGGTGTTCGAATCCAAACAAGGTGTACTGAAAGGTTTTTCTCCCTTGATTGTTTCCTACTCTATCACATACAAAATCAGTACATTTACTCTAAATCATACCCTCCCTATACCTACTCAATTTGTGTAAATATGTGGATAGTCCAAACAGGCAGTAATATACACACGCAAAAACAAACTAACACTATCCTGTAGATCGAGAATATGGATAAACTTGATTAAATGTCACCAGTGCACGGAAAAATTAACCTAAATACACTCGACTGGGATTCGAGCCCCGATCTAACGGTAATTGATACTTTTAAAGTCATTTTCATGAGAAAATGAGAAATGCCATCTTATTTATTATAATAAACAATGTCTAGATATAAAATAGAATCAATGTCGTTAGAGAAAATTTTGAGAAAATCAATTTTTTCTCTTTTTGACCTCCAGTAAACTTCCCTTAATTTTAGGGCTAGACGTTTAATTCCAAAAATTCCTCGGGAGGACCTTATGATAACTCCAGATAACAAGTTTTAGCCCAATCGGTGAAATAGTTTCGGCTCTAGCCCGAGGTACAGACAGACAGATGGAATTACGAGAAAAACTTTTTTATTTCGGGGGTCGTGAAACGTCAACATTTATCAAAATCTCGAGTTCAATTTTTTTATGATCACAATACTTTCTTTCCGAGATGTCGAGAGAAAGTAAAAACTATAATTTCACTATCTCAAATAAAAGAATTCTAGTTTAGTATCTTATTAT
Organism: Timema genevievae; assembly: GCA_902155825.1. NCBI lineage: Eukaryota > Metazoa > Arthropoda > Insecta > Phasmatodea > Timematidae > Timema > Timema genevievae. The sequence goes on along the minus strand of CABFWO010001438.1, from coordinate 16,912 downwards.
AATAACAATAATAATAATAATAATAATAATAATATTTAGCACCGCGTCTTACTACCCGTTCGGGTTATACGCTTAAGTACTAATTACGCTAATGGATTAGGAATTGGGAGGGTTGAATTTAGAGGAAGTGAACCCGAATTTGCGTGGAGGGAGAGTGGAAAACCATTTAGGGAAAACCACCCCAATTCACCCGACCGAGATTCGAACCTCGATCTCCCCGTCCTCAGCGGTCGAGCTCAACACGACTAGCGCGTTAGCCAACTACGCTACCGAGGCGGGTCTAGTATCTTATAGTTTAAAAAAATGGTAGGCTCCATGTAAAACAATGAGAATAGCTATATAATATTTACAAATAATTATAAACTTTTGGTTTTTACCAATGATGTAATAATGTCAGTCTTTAAATTGTATAGCAAAGTAACTTTCATGATTGTTAACAAACGTATGTCTACAAGCAAAGATCTCTAGGGCGTTTGGTTTCATTTCATGTGTGAAAACAACTGTTAACAGACTTGTGTGCTGCCAAACATGGCACATATTTGATGAAAATATTAAACTTTTGGGGATTGATCCAGGTCAAAGAAAGATTAAAGATTTGTTACACAAACCTTACATGCAAGAATTATCCAAATGATGCAATATCCCCAAACAAAATTCTCCAAACAAAATGTATTTCCTTGAAGTATATAAAAATAATAAAAGGGTCGCATTAAAAAATGATGATTCGTCATAAAGTCCACAGGCTGCACAAAATCATTAATACCTGCTTTGGACTATTCGACCACCAAAGCGGGAAGGTTTGTTGTTGATTTAAATCTTGACAGTAAAATATTGAGGACCATGATTCAAAAATCTCCAAATAAATGTGATTGAATAAAATACGACTAAGCAATTTGTAGAGAAAATGTCTACATTGGGAATATTGGTGGCAAGAATTCCGGAATAGCCCCAGAGCCAGCCAGGTGCGCTGTGTTTTGTAGGTCTGTAGGTCGTACAAATATAAAATTTAATCAAATTCCCCCAAAGTAAACAAATAACGAAACAGTATTTGAAAATGGAACGAATGCTGAACAATCTAAAACTTTTTTTTAAAATTACTCGTGTATTAAAATGTTTTATTGCTATTTTACAAAATGAAATAAAATAAGTTATCATGAAAATCTGACCAAGTTAGTAGACGCATAGATCGTAATTTTCTCCGTTGGGATGGTGGTTACTTATATCGGGCTTATTTTATTTTGTGTTTAACCCTTTATTACAACATAAAAATAATCTCTATACTCACATAAAGTTGTCATCAATATATCATCATATAAAAATCTGCGAAAAGCTAGAAAATCCCATTTGTAATATCTAAAGTTGAAAAGTCCATATAAGTCAAAAATATATTTCTTAAATAATAGTCAGGATTTCTCTCTAGGACCCAAATTTAAAAAATTAATATTTTAGAAATTTATTGTTATCAATTATTATTATTATTATTAGCACCGCGTCTTACTACCCATTCGGGTTATACGCACTTACGCTAATGTGCAATGGTAGGGTGATTGTGAGATGAAATGGAGGACCTACAGTTTAACGTGGAATCCGAACCACGGTGGAGGCCTGGCATTCCTCACATTCACAAGTTGTGATTAATACACATCTTGTCAGAGGTGAAGGAAGGGTTTGGCAATTAAATAAATCTGTGCCGGGACCGAGGATTGAAACCCGGACCCTCAGCACAGAAGTTTGACACCTTACCCCTAGACCACCAGGTCACCCTATGGTTATCAAATGAACATATCTTAATGAATTATGTGCAATGAAATTGTCGGAAAATACATTTCCAGGAAATCTTTAATTTTGGCAGAATTTTTTTTATTCGAGGAATTTAACGTGCACTTTCTAAACCTGCTTATAAACTAACATAAATAGAGAACAGACACAACACCCAGACCTCCAGCCGTTAATTTATTGCTGTGAAATGGGAAACCTTAATTTAACTTAAAATACACCTGCTCCGGTGGCCGAAAATGCAGGTACACTTCCTCTATATTCAACATTCTGAGATTGTTAATAATATTTTTCACAACAAACTACCTTAATTTGACCTTCAAACGTTCGAAACAAGAGCGTTAACGCTGAGCTATTCCGTTGACAACAGTGAAGCGTTTTTCGATTTTGATAAAGGCTTTTATTTTATTTTGGAGTACTGATTGCATTATTAGTTATTGAAATATATTCAAGTGATTTAAGATAAGAAAATCATCAAAGTGATGAATGCCATTCTCTTAGAAGAAAAACCACTTACGTTGACTGACGTAAAGCTCGATCCCACACAGGCATAAGCCTATATAAAATCTTAGTTTCTAACACTGTTACCTTGATATAAAACAGAAGTATATCGCGTAGGGAGAGAGTTCAAGATGGGGCACATGAATATTTATACAATGTGTAAGTAAAACCCTAAAATTATTATTTTTCAAAAAGCATGAATTCTTTTTGACATATTTACATACATTAACGTAACATTTTTAATATCGTAAAATATTATTTCTTACAAGAAAAGTGATAAATTTTAAATGCAGGTTAATAGTAGAATGTTTTATTGGTCATGGCATGGTACAAATGTCAGTTGTAAAATTAAAACTATAATATAAAAATATATATAAACATAATTGGTTTCATTAATACGCGAAAGTAGATCTAGTAACATTTAAACATGTTAGATAAGATTTAGTAAGCTGTAAAATAACTCTACAATTTTTTCTAAGCTTGTTAGGTTTTGGTTCACTAACACGCTTGTGTTATCAGATTCTTGAACGTCCAGATTTAAAAAAAAGTGTTTAACATATTGAGCCCTGTTCAACACCACCCTTCTTAAAGTCCCCAGCCTATATCACAAAAATAGACTCCTATAAATCCTGGGGGGTTATGAGGGCCAACGTCGACTTTAGCAGTCGCAGCCAAGTTGTACTCGATAAGATTCACGCAAGCGCGAATACAAAAAAAAAAGGTGATTAAACTGGTACACGCGTCCATGCACAAACCTGTCACAAGCATTTTAACTTTATTTAATATACCACAATCCATACTTAGCATGCCATATCCTCCTCAACTTAAACTTAGGTCTATTTAGTCCGTATTAGATTGGGTTAAGCGAAGTTAATATAGTATTTATTAATGTATTAATAATCCCAATTTAGCGTTTTTTAACATGGTCATACGTGGGCATACAGGATTACTAGTTTAGATTAGCGTGGAATTAGTCGATATACATGATTCCTAGTTTAGATTAGCGTGGAGTTAGCTGACATATATGATTCCTAGTTTATATCGGCGTGGAGTTAGCTGACATATATGATTCCTAGTTTATATCGGCGTGGAGTTAGCCGACATACATGATTCCTAGTTTATATCGGGGTGGAGCTAGATGACATATATGATTCCTAGCTTATATCGGCGTGGAGTTAGCTGACATACATGATTCCTAGTTTATATCGGCGTAGAATTAGCTGGCATACATGATTCCTAGTTTATATCAGCGTGGAGTTAGCTGGCATACATGATTCCTAGTTTATATCGGCGTGAAGTTAGCCGACATACATGATTCCTAGTTTATATCGGCGTGAAGTTAGCCGACATACATGATTCCTAGTTTAGATTAGCGTGAAGTTAGCCGACATACATGATTCCTAGTTTAGATTAGCACGGAGTTAGCTGACATACATGATTCCTAGTTTATATTAGCGTGGAGTTAGCCTACATACATGATTCCTAGATTATATTAGCGTGGAGTTAGCCGACATACATGGTTCCTAGATTAGATTAGCGTGGAGTTAGCTGACATACATGATTCCTAGTTTAGATTAGCGTGGAGTTAGCTGACATACATGATTCCTAGTTTAGATTAGCGTGGAGTTAGCCGACATACATGATTCCTAGATTAGATTAGCGTGGAGTTAGCCGACATACATGATTCCTAGTTTATATCGGCGTGAAGTTAGCTGATATACATGATTCCTAGTTTAGATTAGCACGGAGTTAGCTGTCATACATGATTCCTAGTTTATATCGGCGTGAAGTTAGCCGACATACATGACTCCTAGTTTAGATCAGCGTGGAGTTAGCTGACATACATGATTCTCTAGTTTAGATTAGCGTGGAGTTAGCTGACATACATGATTCCTAGTTTAGATTAGCGTGGAGTTAGCCGACATACATGATTCCTAGTTTAGATTAGCGTGGAGTTAGCCGACATACATGATTCCTAGTTTAGATTAGCGCGGAGTTAGCTGACATACATGATTCCTAGTTTATATTAGCGCGGAGTTAGCTGACATACATGATTCCTAGTTTAGATCATGCACGGAGTTAGCCGACATACATGATTCCTAGTTTAGATCAGCACGGAGTTAGCCGACATACATGATTCCTAGTTTAGATCAGCACTGAGCTATCCATTCAAGTGGTAAATTTGTCCCAGCGATGTTGGCTGTCACGCTGGTTCTCTGTCAGCTGACGATGATGAGGGGGCAGGATGTAGTCTGCGCAGGATGTCTAGATGTTTGGGAACCAGTCTGCGCAGAAGTGGATCAAAATATTTCCACGGCGAGAACATTCTCCAGCAAGTGCCACCTTCAGTCTTACAACTGCAATAACGACGCAAGTAGGTTCCAGTACATAATTATATTGTATCTATAATATTTACATCAACCCAAGTATGTATTAAATACCTCCATCATCTAAATAATAACACATTCACTCATACATTCATACAAAGGAATAGCAACACTAGACCTAGTCTATCTAGTCTGAAGCGATAAGGACATCTTTAATTAAAACTTCTCACCATGTTCATTTGTTACACCCCAGCAGTGAAAATGGCCATTTCATGAATCAGGCACATTTCTTCTCGTTCCGTGAAAGTGATTCATCGCTTGACCTTTTCACGTACTTGGCAAAAATTGAATTAGCTCTTATCCATTTCATGAACTGGAACTTATTGTACTATCCACTAGAAGCTTGACTAAAATTTGTTCTAAGATATTATATTAAACTAATTCAGCCTAACTTAACCTAACCTTCCATTCTAAAACGATTAAAAGCTAGATTAACTTAAAGATCAAGCCTGTTCTTCGCTTGTTCATTTTACGGACCATTAAAAACACGTCCAATTTATGAATTTGGTAACGATTGGAGCTGCCTTGTTTATGAAATAACCAGTTCATTAACTGGGCACTGGGCAACAGAAGCGCTGTACAATTCATTAAATGATCAGGAGGAGAGGCCAGTTCACTGGATGGGCAGAAACTTGCCCGATTCATGAACTGGACAAATTCACATAAATTATGTATAAACTTAGCCCTCAGTGCTCTCAGCGAGGTTTGAACCCTGTCCTTCCAAGTAACGATTCAGGAATACAGCAACTAATCTAGCCTCTTTAGTTTCTTTTACGAAACAATTGTTTTTTTAATTTCGTTGTATTTTCAAAAATCTGTTAAAATTACTACACTGCTCTAAATTTCATTCCATTAAAATAAATATTCCAGGTTACTCCAATAATATGCTAATACGCCTGGTCCCAACTTTATTATCTGCTTAAATTAAGCACTACTTGTAGAGTAAGTTGGTCTCGTCAAACAGTTGCGCTTTCATAAATATTGATAGACATTATGACATATAGATATATATTATGACATGTCATGTAAATTGGCACAAGGGCCTGCTTGTCAAAGGAACAAAATCATCTTTACGAGACGGAAGAGTTCGGAACAGTTTTTAGAGGCTTTTGATATCTTAGGAAAATCTAAAGTTATCGAAAACGAACTATAGCGTACCTGAACAGTAAACAGCGCATTTTTCAGGACACATATATATATTTTTTTTAATTTTGTACGTTTATGCCACATATTACATGTCTAGTATATACAGATTTATTAAAATATTGAGAAAGGGATGAGGAATTTGTAATTTGAAAGGAAATGCATTGAAGAATAGAACTACACCATATATAGAAAATACATTCCTTTGTACAACTGGTCTGGAGTTGAACCCTGACCCACTAATCATCACCAAACCAGACAAACTTAACGACTTTGTCCAATTGCTCATCAGCACGGGTATTAAAATTGCGAAATTACATTTTAGGATTAGACTAAGTTTATATTTTGACTATAGTGACGGTTGTAAAATCATGTATTATTTATTACCAAAATACCTTTATTTTTTTGTGATTAAAATTAATGTACTAATATTATTTAATAAAAAATTGTGAGAATTGTACTATACAATTTTGTTTATGTTATACGTAATGTATATTTACAGGAAATAGGTAATTGGAGAATATATTTATTACTAGCTTAACTGTTTGTGTTGAGTATAATCTGGACAGCTGGCAAGACGCGGTGCTAATAAACCGTTTAATTGAGAAATTTATATTTTGTTTCAGATTACGTGGAGGTCCATGGTGGAGAGTGCAAAGATTGAAATACAATAGTGCATATTTATCGTTAGTAACTAGTTTACATTGTTTTAAACGAAGCTTTAACAAACCCTGTTTGGTATAAATATTTAAAACTCTTTGATTTATTATATACTTATGATATATTATATCAGCTATTTAACAATATAGTAGTATTATTAATTTATTTTGATAAAATGTAGTCTTTATGTGTCAAAATAAAACTTAATACATTAAATATGAGTTGACCTGTATCTTACTGCCCTTTGATCAACAAATTTAGTCCGTGCTGCCATCTAGGAAGAAATTTGGTAAGGGTGATATTGTCACGATTAAAATATATTGGGTAAAAAAAATAGGTAGTATTGACAGAGTAAATAATTGTTTACTTTGGTTATGTGTTTTAAAATCAATTTTATTATAGTAAAATAATATTTGTCATAGAAGAAATCATGCATTATTAAGCACAGTTGTAGAATCCATTTTTTTAATGATTATTTTGTAACTAGTTGAAAGAATATTAAATGTTTATAGCATGCGCCAACGCAATAATTCTTTAGATTGTGTTTAGTATATATTAATGTCACAAAATGTCATGTATATTTTTTCCATTATAAATTTTAATCTCCCTAGGAGAATGTAAAACAAAACTTGGTATATATATATATATATATATATATGTAATATAGTAAATATATTAACCTCTTTATACTCTTAAAAGTTGTCGAAAAATATTATATAAGCCCTCTTAAATACAACTCATTATTAAACCTAACATTGTTCGACAACATTTAAGAATATAAAGAGGTACCTATATTTCCTATATTACCTATATTTCAATAAAATATACAATTTCATATATATTTCCCGTCATGAAGTAACATGAAACAATAAAATATACTTGTCAATCTGTTGTTTTTCCCACTGCTAATAAAGGGTGTGTGTGAAATTAATAGATCATTATTACAGAAATATTTGGCATCGACCGTAGCAATTAATGATAAAAATGTGATATGTTTAATTCTTGTTCACGTATATATATAAAAAAAATACTGCGCTACAAGAGACAGAAATAGAATCTTCTTCAATAAAGCTCCAGAACTGAACGAGAATGCCATAACCAAGAACCTCGGCGAGTACAACCCCCTGAGAAACTAGGAAATAGAAGAAACCCAAACTATAATAAGCAATACATACACCCATCCCTTTTTCAAGAAATACATTCCTGCCAGTCCTCATTTACCTGTTCTTAATATTCCTTTCTTACCAAACATCTTGGTCCAAATTGTACCCCCATTCCTGCACAATGTCACGATACTTTCTCACGAACCTCTTTTGTGATATTGTTAATTAAATAATGTATATATTGACATATTTTACAAGTTTTATTTTCACATATTAAGATGCTACATTCGAGAAATTGCCACAATAGCACCCGCGTTTCTTCATCGTGTCTTTCTCTTAGAACACCTCATTAACAAGCGCAGAAAATTATTAATACCCCCACCAGTTTCATGGCTATAACATTAATTTTGATACCGAGAGCTGCTGAACTCTTGCGAGCACAAGCAAGACTACCTATTAAAAAGAAATCAAAATAAATACAGTTTGTAAATGAAATATGTTGCTCTCTTTCTCGCACTCACACTGCGAGGTTTTTTTCTTTAATAATTACTAGGGCTAGAAGCAAGCCAACTGAATGTTCCTAACCCGTAGTCTTTGCACGTGTACGGAAGTGTAACAACAACAGTACAGTGTGACTAAATAAATTTGACACAAACGGAAATTAACTACACCAAAAAGCTATGCAACAAAGCAGGATCATTACAACAACTAGATCAATTTCACAGTTCCACATTCGATTAATGTATTATTCATGTGGTGTTTAATATTAATGTGTTTTTCTTTAAGGCCTTCTAGACACACACACACACACACACACACACACACACACACACACACGGTTCAACTGAGCTCTTGTGTACAATCACAGTGTACAAGAAATCGATTTAGAAACATCACACAATCACAATATCTCCTTCTTACAACTATCCCTATCCTAATCCAATTTTCTTTTTACAATTATAAAAATACAGTACAACCACACAAAGAGATGTTGATCAGTGACAAAACATCGGTTTTCATAGGTATTAATGAGCCAACTACCCCAGTGAGAGTCGTTTCTGACCCTCAGAGCGGGTTTACAGGAAAACAAGGAGCGAGGGCAGCACAAGCGCTACTCAATTCATGAACCGGACACGTTTTTGCCCAATCCGTGAAATGGAGAAGCGAAGAAGCCAGTCCAAGAAATGGGCAGAAATTAGCCCATTTCATGAAATTATTTGTTTCTTTTTTGGGGTGTAACATACATATTGAAGCTGGGTTGGCACATTTACATCGCATGACCATTACATCACATTTTGGGAACAAATACATTGCAGGTCCATCACGTCGCATTGCTTTGGCTATTTAATTCTTAACTGTATTAGCCTTGTTCCATTCAATGATCACAAAATTATGCAAACCCCGATTTTAAAAGTTAAACAAATCTGAAAATAAAACACGTGCCTCGCCAAGGTTAGAGACTCATTCAACTCGATAGCGCATGCGCAGAACCTCCCAAATCGGCCAAAAAGTTGGGTTGGTCGTTTATTATCTCCGACAAATGATCCAAAACAACTTTTTTCTCTGACCGGCTCTCCCAACACCAACAAGTTGGGAGTACGTTTATATTGTAACACAACTTGTTGGAATCGTGTTGGCCAACATGTTGTGTAACAATATAAACTAAGCTTTAGAGGGGAGAGTCAGGCACAATATCCTTGTAACTAGCCTTATCTACAAAGTGGGAATTAGAGTTGAGAGTCAGGCATACTATCCTTGCAACAAGTCATCTCTAGTTGTACGTCAGAGTAGGGTTAGCTGTGTGTAAAGAGGTGGGGGAAATGCGACGTGATGGACCTTCAATGTATTTGTACCGAAACGCGATGTGATGTAATTATATACATATATATATATGTAATTATATACATATATATATACATATATATATATATATATATATGTATATACGGCCCTTCAATCCTATTGGTTGTACGTCAGAGTAGGGTTAGCTGTGTGTAGAGAGGTGGGGAAAATGCGACGTGATGGACCTGCAATGTATTTGCTCACAAAACGCAATGTAATGGTCATGCGAAGTAATGGACTTGCGATGTAATGGTACACATCCATTGAAGCAACAAAGTTTTAGAAAAAGGTAAAACACCTATGGTTAGAGTTGACTCTAAAAATATACTTATTTACAAACCTCCCCTTGAATTACCCAACTAGGTTTCAAGAAAATTTGGACCTGTGAACTTAGTACAGTTACTAAGCTGTGCACCTTATCGCTCATAGACATGGCAGCACCTTTTAATGAAACGTTTACAGTTCTAAATAAAATATTTTTAATTTATTTTAATTTTACTAAATAATTCAGATTTTAGATATATTAACAAATGGTACGACACAATCGCACCAAATTTCTCATATTGTGTATCATAAGCTTAGAAGAAAATGTTCAAAAGTATGTTCTCAGTAAACTATCCTTAAGTAGTTTTACTCATAAAAACAAACATTATAATACATACTTTAATAAAAACTTCTGATTTAAAAACCTTAAAACCAACTGTTCAAATTTTTTAACAATTTTCAAAAATAAAACCAACCTAACATAATATTTAATTTATATAAATAAAAACGCACAGTATTCTTATTTGTCATGAAGAACGATTCTCGCAGGTAACTAATTTTAACTCAATCTTTAAGGTCGATTTCAAAAAAATTCATATTTTCTGTAATTTTCTGTAGCTAAGCTAGAATTAAATCAATTTATTTTTAGAAAAATAAAGAGATTTTATTAATTTGCATGATTAAAATAATCCCCTGATACCAATTTTGAATAAAATCGGTAAAAACACTTTTTAAATAATTCAATTTCAAAATTTTTCCGCATAAATCTTCAGTCATATACTATAGAATGCATTATTTTAGAATAACCAATTTATCTATTTATTATGTAAAAAAACTAATAGACAATCACTTTGAACTAAATCGGTAAAACCATTTTTAATTATATTCAAATTAAAAACTCATCAGTAAACTAACCCTAAGCGAATGTGACCCCAAAAACAAGTGGATTATAAAAAGCAAGAGAGCATGTACAACATAATTTGATATATTAGTTTTTTGCATCAATTGGTAGAACTAAAAACTGTGCAGAAAGAATATACATCTTCCCACTTGAAAATTTTTTCTCCCCTGTTTAAATTATACACGCTCTGCTTTCTGAAAAGCATCCAGAATGTTAATTTAGCTATACTTTATTCCGGATATATTTCAGAGGGAGTCTTAACTATGTATTTGGACGGCCCCATTATTTTTCATGTCAAACAGTCCCAAGATAACCATTTGGAACTAAATCTTTAAAGACATTGGTAACATATTTCACGTTTTTGATCATTAAACTAACCATAAAAGATTTCCCCCACACCCCCCTCAAAATAAGTAAACGGTGTTATTCGTCATATTACACAATCCTCAGATATACATTTTAAACTAAATCGTTAAAGGCATTTTCAAGATATTTTCAAAAAATTCCCTTCAATAAACTAGTCTTTCAATGAAACCTTAGATATATGCATTTCGAATTAAATCGTTGTAGTCATTTTCGAAAAATTTGAAATCTGAAATAAATCACTCATCAGTAAAATACCTTCAAGTTAAGGGCTACGGTCAAACAAAAACCCTTTTGAGATAAGGTATAGTCGTATAAAATCTAACTATTCAGTTTGAACAAAATTCACTAAACCTTTTTTGATCCGTGGACAGACAGAATGGTAAAATCGATTTTTTGGGTTCGGCTTCACATAAAACCAAGATTCATAATAATCTCATGATCAATTTTTTTTCACGATTTTTCTTGATGTGAAAAAGTAGCAATAAATTATTAACTCATTAAAATAGATAATTTAATATGGAAAAAGGTTTACTTGAAAATGTAATAAATAAACCTACATAGAGTCTCACAATAGAAACTACTATTGAACTGAACATAATATATATTTTAATTTGCCGCAAAACTATGTTTCTAGTTATTGTCAACTTGATACAATTAGTCCAAATTAAACGGAATGAAAATAATTTAAGAAAATAAACTTTCTTTCATGCGTAAAAAACAAGTTGTTCTGATAACCCCCAGAAGAAACCGACGGGAAACAAACCTTAAACTTATTGGCCAGGGTCTAACAATACCGCTAGTAGCCAGGGTAATATTATTAATTTCAATAAACATGTTTATTTTAGGATACTGGCTTTTTACTTATCAATCGTAACATGTGCACTTAATTAAAGATAAGTAATCTATCGAATAATGAATGTGATACACTTAGGAAAAAAACACTTTTGTGACGTAAGACTAGAGACATCACAGACATAAACCTTTAGGCCTATATAAGCTGGGGTTCGCTCACCATTTCATTATTCTAATATAGTAGCAAATATCGTAGGAAGAGAGTGCAAGATGAAGAACGTTAATATTTTTACACTAGGTAAGTATTTTTTTTAAATCCTAAAAAAAGTTTGTTTTCAATAGCACACATTCATTTTCATAAACTTAAAACTTTTAAATTGTGTTTTTAAGTTCACATTGAAAAAGTATATTGCTCTTTTCTGCATAGCAGTAAATACATTATATAGCTGTTATGAAAGTGTCTATTGAGCTATGGGCCCCTAGTTCGATTCCAGGCATGACTGAAAAAATATATCATTAGTGAAATTTGAGTTTCCTCTTTCAAATTGATGAATGAACGTCTGGGGGCTGGATGCTGTGTATGTTATAGAATAAAGTTAGTACATAAGTCGTGTGCTAATATAATCAGTCAGTTCAAAGAGTTCACGTTAAATACCTCAAATAAATGAAATTAAGAAATGTTTCGTAATGCAAGTTGTTAGATCAGTATTGGGAGGTTAAAACATACCAAATGAATCAAGGCAGTTTCTGCCTTATATCAGCGCATGCGCACGTCTGATTGAACATGGCACGACCTGGTCTAGAAGGGTTTGTTTGTTATCTCGGTAAATTTGTCCCAGCAGGGTTGGCTGCCATGCTGGTCATCTGTCAGTTGACGATGGTGAGAGGGGGACAGGACTCGGACTGTGGATTCGTTTGTTTGGATGTGTACAAACCTATATGCGCACATTTGGACAAAGAGGTCGCGTCAGCCAAGATATTCTCCAACGAATGTTTCCTAAGACTCTACAACTGCCAGAATAAATCAAGTAAGTTCAGTGCGTGTATTGCATCTATAAAGAGCCATCAATACAAGCATTCATTAACACATTCCACAAGTTAAACACTGGATTATCAAACAAACTATCCATATTTTTACCCTTAATCAAATTTCATATAATACTTCAGTGACGGATTTACTTGTTTATATATATATATATATACATATATACACAATACGTCTTACAAACTGTTTGGGTTACATTTAGAAAGAACACCCTCAGTTCAGCCGACTGATATTCTAACCCTGATCTCTCAGTCCGGGCTATCGCGACTAACGCCTTAGGACAATAGTATTCAACAGTTTGTTTCTCGTACACCCAGATGAAGTTCCTCTTTCAACTTGGTATCTCTAAAAATGTTGCTTCATAATGCAGATTAACATATTTTGAAATATACATCCAAGTTAAATAAAACAGATTACATTAAAAATAATGTATTTAGTAAAATTTACTCGCTTCGGTGGCCGCGTGGTCTAACGCGCTACTCTCGAAGTGGATTAGACTGCCGATGACCGGGAGATCCAGTTTCGAATCTCATTCGGGTGTACCGATGTTTTTTTCAAAAAGTGTTTTCACTCTCTCCCACGCAAATGTGAGTACAATTCCTATAGATATATCCTACCTAATCCCTAAAACCACTAAAGTAACTAGTGCATAGTCATGTAAGGGAACTAGTAGATTTACTAGATTAAGTCTATGTTAAAACCAAACCAAAAGTTGAAAGCTATTTACTCTGATTTAAGGTGTTTTGTGGATTTTAATGAAAATAGAAAGTACTATTAATTACCTGAAAAACATGTTTGTCGTTAAAATAATTATGTCTCTTGAATTGAAACTTTGTTCCACTTAACTTTTTTTTTATCTTGAAATATGATAATGGTTCTATATTTACCACGTCTAATTGCTTGCTTAACTCTGTTTTGTTTCAGATTATGTAGAAGTCTATTCCGGAGAGTGCTAAAATTAGAGTAATTTTGATAATATTTAATGTTCAATATTTTGTTTTTAATACTTTATACATAAACTTGAAAAAATAAACTTTTGTTTGAATCTTTAAAAAAAATCTTACATTTCTGAATAACAAATGATATCATGAAATTGTTATGTACAAAGTGTTTCTTGAATAAACAACCAAACGTTGGGAAGGAATAAGGATATACATTATTATTATTATTTTTACTATTATAATTATTAGCACCGCATCTTACTAACCGTTCGGGTTATACGCAATTATGCTAATGTCTAATGGTAGGGTGATTGTGAGATGAAATGGAGGACCTAAAGTTTAACGTGGGATCCGAACCACGGTAATAGGTTTGGAATTCCACACATTCACAAGTTGTGATTAATACATGTCTTGTCAGAGGTGAAGGAATATTTTGGCAATCAGATTAATCTGTACCGGAACCGAGGATTGAACCCCGGACCCCCAGCACAGAACTCACACCTTACCCCTAGACCGCGAGGTCACCGTGTTACACCCCACTCTACTACATTTTATTTACGACCACAAATAATATAAAAGGGAGTTGGAGTAAGCTACAAAACATATAAAATGGGAAATAATATATGTAAGATTTAATAGCAACAATACGTATAGTTTATTTAAAGCAATAACAGCAAAGCAGAGATAGTTACATGGTCTCAAAAATCAAACTAAATATGTTGAAAATAAAATATAAACCATTATTTCGTGCAGTTAAACTGAGTGAATGTTATATCACACGTAACATATCCTACAATAAAATGGGTCAGTCTTGAAGAGACAGAACAACCCATTAAGTTGATTTGAGTACAAACAATTATAGCAAATAATATTCACATAAGAGCCTTAAGGGCCTTCTTAAATTGTTACTAAAGTGTCTGATTCACACCAATGAATGCCGACTTCAAAATCTTAATAATAAATATTAAATATTTATTAGATATTTTAAAAGACACGAGAGTTTGGCTAACAGAATTTAGTCAAACTCCCGTGGGGCTATCTGATCTCGACACACAACTAGAAAACGTCCACTTACTTGTGACTTTAAAGAAATACAATATTAGAAGCAAAGTATAGCAAAAAATTTGAAAATATTCTAATGTGAATTAATCTCAAAATTAATTTTATCAGTCAGAAAAGTTACGTTACAATAATCCATACTTAAAAATATAAACTACCAAAAAGACTACCTTAATATTATCAAAACAATTACTAGTAACCACAATTTCAAAATGAATTAGATTTAACGTGTCCAACACAAAATAAACTAATAATTGTGACTTTCTAAAAAGTTTCAATAATACAACAGACTCTGGCCCCCAAGTGGCGACAGACAGAATATAGAGTCTCATTTCAAAATAAATGTTCAGGTAAAAAAAAATTATTAAATAAAAAAATTACGACGCCTAACTTGGCTAACACTAAAAGTTAAATATAAGTCAGAATCCAAAATATAAACTGCCATAGTATAAATCCGTAGAATATGAAAGTTTATCCTGACACTGTCCAAGTCCAGGACAGCACTCCTCCATCAAGCGTAGAAAACAAATAGTCATTTTTGAATACACGAACATCACTCTATATATGGTTTTAGTTGCTAGGGACGCAAGGTGGGAGAAATAGAACACTTGGTTGGTGACGTCCTTCTAGAAGATTTCGATGGTTACGTAGACCACTTGTTGACAAAGCTCCATTCAACTTCCAAACCATTTCTTCAATCACCTGATGTTGTGGATGTAGTTCACGTTTTTCCCATCAGAGGGAAGGTAAGCAGTCTTAATCTAGTCGAGACAAATTATAGACAGCCTATTTTAATGTTGCGTTTATTAAATCGGTGTGTACATCAGCTGTTGGAACATCATATTTCGCTCGGTCAACTCCCCGTACTAGGATTCTATAGGTGTTGGCCCGTCTTGGTGGTTGATCTACCCAGAAGATACATTCGGTAAGTACATGAACAGTTTTATTTGTAGAGAGAATATTATCCTATTATATTCTGTTTTTATTCTATTCAGAATTGTTTATTATATTGTACCAAACTACGAGAACTACAATAGAGAAGAGTACTATTGTAGAGATTTTATTAGTTTCAATACTATTTGGAGCGGGTAGTATGAATAAAAAAGGAGAGTTACATTTGAGGTTAACATTGGGGCGGGTCCTATTGTAACTCAATGTTACAACCGGGGGATTGAAATATTAACTCAAAATGGTATTAGGATAGTAGCTCGTTCACAGTCCTTTGTCAAGCAAACATAAAAAACACGTTTTTCTATGAAATAGCACTTAGATCATTTATAAATATAAACACATTGGTATAAATGTTTGGCAACATTAAATTACTACTATGATGCGGAATCCTGTATGAAACATGAAAAGAGTTTTGTGAAAGTCATCGAAAACCACTTTATTTATTATTTGGCTAAAACCATAAAATAAATCATTTTAGAATGTCGACTCAAAAGGAAATTTAATGGTGCACAACCTTCAAAGTAATATATATATATATAGTGAATTTTTATTTTATCTAAAATTATAAAAAATATATATATATATATATATTGTATTTTTTATTTTATCTAAAACTATTTTAAAAAAAAAGACAACATGGTAGGTTACCACGTAGATGGGAGGAGAATGTAAAATTTAAAGTAAGTTGGGTGCTAAGTTGGGGATTGAATCAAAGTCTCTCATAATAAGATTGAATGACGAGCTTACAATCTGGTGGACATCTTTTTTTAAGTTCCTCAAGCCCAGAGAGCTGGTTGGTTAGTTATAGTAAAAACCAAACTATGAACATTATTTATTTTATATATATTAGGACCACTTCAGACTACCAAGTTAAGGTTATGTGCATATATTATAACTACGCCAATGAGTTGAGGTTAGTAAGTTTATCTGCATTTTCGTGGATAGATAGTGGAAAAACAGCCTTCAATACACCAGACCGGGATTAAAGCTCGTATCTCTGTGGACTTATTGCCATTTTTTGGAGTTCCTTATAAAGTTAACTTGACACATTCCACAGCACAAGAAAGATTTCATTTACCCATTGTAGTGTACACACTAACACTAACATCTACAGGCACATCACTAGATTCTGTATAATATTGAGACAAGATACTTTTAGACATTTTTTGCTGCTCAACCTC